>JBAMYA010047246.1:0-10518 GCA_037176975.1 Arrhamphus sclerolepis | reverse complement strand
ACAGTTACACTGCGGTTCTATTTTAAAGAATATTCTCATAAACACATTAAAATGTATTTCTGTCTCTCTTAACTAAGCAAACAAAAGGTGAAACCCGCAAAAACGTGTTCAGATGAGTAGAATATTAGTGTATATTATGAGTCATCAGCAATGTGGTTAGTGGGAATAAATGTGGTCAATTTTCAGCTCTGGTTTGGAGCCTTTCATGTGATTAACAGCTGATTTGAGATCTTTCTCAGAGAATACGATTCTGTTTTATCATTGACTGATGAAATCATGTCATAGGTAAAAAGTTCTGGTTTAGTTAATTCGTTAGTTTGATCGTAAGTTGTCCAAAAGACAAAAAAATAGTTTCACACATACATATCTTAGAATAGCACTATTAAAACCAATTTATTGCAGAATGTAGCTTCTTAGGAATATCTTCTTCGATTAGGCCAGCATTGTGAATTAAATTACTGTCAAATATAATTGTTTGCCCCATTTCTTTTCTTGACAAGAATTCTCAACTTTAATTAATTGCAGACAGATGGAATATATTTCCTGTTTTCACCGTTAAATTGCATCTGTATTTGTTTGTTCTTATACATCCACTTTTGCATTTCAAACCAACAACGCATTATACAAAACTTGGGAAAGGGGCAATTTGGGGATAGTAATGAGGTAAACAAAAATGCGTGATGTTAACTGGTGGCTGTAATAATGATTTGGTACAAAAGCAATGTCCGTGTGTGTTTGTGTTTGTAAGAATGTGAAAAGACCTCCCTTTCTCATCTCTCTCCCTCCCTCTTTGTGTTGTCAAGAGCAAAGTAAACAAAACATAACACAGCGTAAAAATGCCAAACAAAGAATTTCTAATATAGTAAAATGTATAAATTTATCCATAAATCAAAACATAATTGTACACAGATGATGGGTTGCTGTAAATGCAGTCGAGTAGTTTTCCCATGGACCTGCTGGAGGTTACCTTTAAAAAAAAAAAGAAGAAGAAGAAGAATAGACATTTTTAATTAGTGATGGTTCACTGAAGTTCTTCCATTCACATAATTTCTTCAATCCCAATTCTCTCAGAATAATACATTCTGTCTCAGCCGCAGTGCCAGTGCATACATTTAGTCCACAGACTATATAAAACTTCAACAGATACTGTAAATAAGATGTTTGGTTCTACTCTTCTTCTGGTTTTCCTCGACTTGATTTCACTGCCAAAGCCTCCGTTCTTTGCTAAGAATGATCTTTAGCTTATTTCCTGTTTTCCTCTTTGTGTCATTTAGGGTGTGATCTCCCTTGCTCTCTGTCCTGATCATTAAGACTCCACCTTCCCTTCCTTCCTTACCAGTCTGCTGTCTGTCTCCTTCACATCTTGCGTCTCCTTTTGGTTGGGCTTATTGGACATCCTGCTTTATGCATTGTTTTCAGTTCAAATAAACAGTCGTCATCAAAGATAAACAGACTTATATCACTGCTCTTGCCTTCCTAGTTGCTTTCCACCCCTTCCCTGCAGTACTTGACATCACATGACATCACTGCACAAGCCCAAAGAGCTAGGAAGTACAAGCTATCTAGTTAATGTGCTGTTATAAAACTTAATCTTCTAATAGCACAAATTTTTCCTTATATCCAGGCACAAGTCACAGATGTTCAGTTTAACCTTTGCATTCAATTTCCAGAAAATGTGACATTATAAGTTCAGTTTAATCAGCTATTCAGTCAAGCAGTTGCATGTAATTATTGTTTCTTAGCTGTCTCCAAAAGACACTACTTTAAAATCTAGCATGCAGGTATTCAAAATTCTTTCAAGGTGAAACAACTGGTTGATATAATTGGGAGTGCTGGATCAAATCTTAAACAGCTTTTAAAGTGCAACTGCATCCCAACTTTCTCTGATTTGTGGTTGTCTAAATTAGTCACATACATGAAAATAATTTTTTATTGATTGCTATTTATTGATCATTTCAAACAGTTTCATTCTCCAGCCTGTGATGTATACCAATGAACCAATTGCATACTGCCATTCTGAATTGATTTTTCCTCACATATTTAAGCTGTTTTTATTTTTGTTTTAAAAAATGTAATTTCATCAAGTGAAGTTACCCCAGATCAAAGGTATTTCAGTTCTAAAGGGAGAAACTCCCAATCCTCATTGTATGTCAAACAACATACAACCATACTTGCAGAAGGCTTTTAACATCTTTGAAGTGATGTTTCTGAACTTTTACCCTGACATCACGCTTTCTTTTTTTACAATCATTGCTGAGATCTTATTTGTGTCCTATAATATTAAATCAATTTATAGATGCTCTTAAATTGTTTTTGGCAGATGTTGGCAGTCAAAATGCATATTGTTCCTTTTTCACTGAACGACAGAAAGAATGACATCAGTAAACATCAATTATAAAAGGTCAAGGTTGTGTGATTTATAAGCTTCCTCCTTTTTCCTCCAAATGCAACAATGGTCATTATGTCCAAACAGTTTGATTTTAGCTTCATCAGACCACTGAGCATGTCTCTGAACATGTTCGGTGGAGGCCACTGTGCATTTTCAAACTGTAATCTGGATCTGTATTTTTTTTTTTGGTCTCTCAGCCCATGTTGGTACAGGACTCCATTGATAAAGACACTCTCTTTTGTTCTGTGGTTAATACATAAATTTCACACCGAAGCATGTTCATCTCTGGGACACAGACGCCATTTCTGTCCTGAATGGTATGATAGCTTTCCATGGTGTTTATACTTGTATATAACTGCTTGAACAGATTAATGTGGCACCTTCAGACATCTGGAAATTGCACCAGACTTTTGGAGGTCCACACATCTCTTCTTGATACCTGTCTTGGCTGATTTCTTTCATTTTCTCATGATGTCACAAAAAGAAAACTGTGTATTTGGAATGTGCCTTAAAGTACATCCACACATGTGCCTCCAGTTAACTGATGTTGTCAGTTAACCTATAAGAAGCTTTCAATTTAAAAAAAGGTTATCTGTCCTTTTCTACAGCGTCTTTAAAAATCAGCTTTGAACTGTATTGTATTGTATATGCTTATGTGATTTTCCTTTCTGATGTCCACAGAGTTGGAAATAAATTAATCTATATGTGTGTATATGTGTTGGACCAGAGGAGGCTTCACCAGCTTGCTCTTACCTACATATATTCTTTCAAAACAATCAGTGAATTGGTGCCTTCAGGCCTGTATGCAGCCCCTGCAGTGCTTACGTTTTTAAAACCTTTCCTATTTGAATATATTTTCCCTTAATGTGGGCGATAAGCAAAAACTCCCTTTCTCCATAATCCTATTCAGTGGTGCTACAATCTTCTTCTTTTGAAAACATACTGAAACAGTTGGAAGCTGAACGACATACAGAAGCGCACAGTAATCACTGTTTCAAAGTTATCATTTTTGACTCCAAGAGGATAGGGAGAACAGCAACGCCGAGGATTTTCTTTCATAAATTAGCTGCAGAAATCATTTTGACGTGACATTATTTCCTGACCCAACTGGCAGAAACAGAGCTTTCATTTACAACTGCAATCCACCATTTTATTGCAAACAGATAATGTCAAATCAGCTGTGAGTTTATTGGAAGCAGCGGCTCATGAGTTTACGTAAGGGTGACAGAGCCATACACAATAGAAACAATGAGCTTGTCCACATAAAGAGAAATGGCTGATTCTAATGTAAAATCCACCCATTCATTCTATGTATTCACTTTTTTTCTGTTCAGGGTCTTGAGGGATTAGAACCCATACCATCTATCATAGTCAGGGAGTTGGGCAAATCCTGGTCAGGTTACACAGAGACAAAGACAACCATGTACACTCCCTCTGGTACCTACAAACTCAAACTACCAATTAACTTAATAGGCGTGTGTCTGGATAGCAGAAGGAATCTGGAGTACCCTGGATAAAATTCATACAAGCACACAGGGAGAGCATAAAAACTCCCCAGAGAAAGACGCCAGGCATGATTCAAACTTGCACCACTCTATGTTTAAATTCACATTTAAAATTAATTAAGGCTTCAGCGTTTTCAAAGAGAAGGAATCTGATTGGAATTGGGTATTTCTAAGAAGTGTAGATAAATTGGTTTAAAATTTTGTTCAAGCTCCTACTCCTCCCTTGCCATTTTACAGCCTCTGAGCAGCCGATAAAAAGGGAGTGTCAACACAGCCTCTCCATGTGTATCTCCAGCAGGTAGTTATTCTCAACACAGAGCCCATATGGCTGCTAATTATATTTTGGCAGTGAGGATTTTTTGTGAGTCCAAATCAGAAACAAGGATGGGTGCCCCTCTACTGACCTTTCTGTGGATCTGAGTGGCATCAGCTGTGCATATCTATTGCAATGCCCTCTGTGACATCACCACTGTGATATGAACCACATTTTCACAGATCACGGAGCACAACTATTGAGTCGAGATCACACCAAATTCTTTTCTTTCTTTTGTCTTTTTTTTTTTTTTTAATCTGCGCCTGCCTCCTTTACATCAGTAAGCAGTTATTGTTTTTATATTTAATGTCACAGCATATATCTCCTGATTAAACCTGAAATATCTGTTCAGTCTATCCTTGATCTCTGGAAGCCGTGCATCAACATTGTGGGACTGTGGAATTCAACCACCTGAAGGTGGGGAGAAAAACCACTGCCATCTTGACCATATGGCCAACTTATTATGCACTGCTGAAGCATCGTAATGAGAGTCCACAAAGTGACAGAGATATTCTTTTGATTCCACAACACATGCACTCAGATGGAAATGCACACACACACACACACACACACACACACACACACACACACACACACACACACACACACACACACACACACACACACAAATAGAGACAGATTAACATACAGGTGCATGGCTACGTACAGGCATGAAGGCCACACAGGCATGAAGATGAAACTACTAACTAACCACAATCGTGAAATTCTTTCTGTGCGCAGACACATACACACACACACATACACACACACAAAGACTAAAAAATGTGAAAAAAATCACAGAGACAGGCTAAAATGAAAGCTCTGTAGTGGCACCCAGTGGTGACAAACGCCAACGCACCAACAAGGCCAACAGTCAGAACAAGCTGGTTGAAGCATTGATGGTCTTTTTGCATTGAACGTGACATATTTGAATTGTGCCTGGCCAAAAACGTTTGTTTGGTTTTTTTTTTTAAATATATATAAGCTAAAATGTGGCTGTGTTATTAAAAAGTATGATTAATGTTGAAAACTACATACATTAAGCGACAAACAGATAAAACTGGGTTTAACTTAGTTTATGATACATAAACAGTTCACTGGTTTCTATGGTGCATTATGGTTGTATATAAAACTCTAATCCAACATTTTACTCTGAGGATTTATGGTATATTGAATCAGTTATGCA
Source organism: Arrhamphus sclerolepis (assembly GCA_037176975.1). Lineage (NCBI taxonomy): Eukaryota > Metazoa > Chordata > Actinopteri > Beloniformes > Hemiramphidae > Arrhamphus > Arrhamphus sclerolepis. The sequence goes on along the minus strand of JBAMYA010047246.1, from coordinate 5,125 downwards.
ACATGCAGGAAGAAGTGAATGCTCAATAAAGTATCTAATGCCCAACATTAATAAACATGTTGGCCTGTGATCATTAAGGCACAGTTAAAGGGTGTGCAGTGGTGGTTCAGTGGTTTGAGTCCACCATTTTGTGGATTTCAGTGTAAATGACCCTTGTACCATCTTATTGTCCCTCATAAACGTGTATAGATAACTTCAGGTTTCTTGTCTCTTGCAAACTTTGACTCTTATCCCTCACACACACGCACACACACACCCTTATGACCTCATGTATGCTGGGCGGTTACAGTAAATTATGTTCATAGCTACCTGTCAATTCCCACCTCACATGCACGCTTCCTTGTCTGTTTATCTTTAATAAACTCTGATTACCAGAACGCACACGCACGCACACACATACACACACACAGCTTAGATTTGACCTGACTGTATAAGGATGTTGTTTTTATAAGCTAGTGATTGCACAGAAAAAACAGGTGGACAAAGGACAACCTTCTTGACGGACAGAGACACTTTCACACAGACTTGGCTTCTCCCATCATTTCCTACTCCACTGGAGGAGTGAAGCCTCGGGACCTAAAGGCTGGCTGGTATCACAAATGGAAGAAAATCTGGAGCTGAACTGAGGGTTGAGCTTTGACAAGAGACTAACCCGTAACTTGGATCATTGTGGACTTGAAGGCAAAGATTTCTTTAATAAAATATTTTCAACACATCAAGGTAAATTTCTCTTATTTCTGTTTTTGTTATTATTATTATTTTAACATTTTACAGTTTTATTAGCTAACTGAGCCCAAATTAAAGCAAACTTTTAAGAACTTTCATCCCTTCTCAGGTCCATTTGTGAAGGAACTGAGTACACGAGCACAATGGAGGAAATGAAATACAGAGGAAAGAAAAGAGAGGGAAGACACAGGTAAACCTTCACATGGAGCCCATGCTAGCTCTTAGTGGTTATCTGGTTTTATTTATTTTTAGCTTTATCTGAGGTGGAGATTTCTGTAACAGAAATGAGACTGAGGGTTATGTGTTTATGTGTGGAGACAATTGAAACTGGCAAATTATGTCTACTTTAATGGGAGCCCAGTGAGTCCAGTAACCAGGCTTTCATCATGTTTAGTTTGGCAGATTAAAGTATAATACAGAACTCACTGGGGGTTGTGGTGCTGATGGCTGGGGGAAACATACCCATACTTCCTTTTATAAAATAAAAAAAGCAAAGCTCTTTTTATTTAAAATCATCAGTTTCCTTCTCTGTGTTTGTGTCTTTATGGGAGTGAAGTATTGTCATTCATGGACATTCTGCCACTCTTTTCTTCTTTTTTTTTCTTGTAATTAATTTGACTCTTCAGTTTGTCAGTTTTGAAAAATGACAGAGTTTACAGAAATACAGCACAACTTAATTTCCAATTTTTTTCTCTAAGTTAAATAACATGTATTGTGAAATGTATTATGCCATCAAGTTTTAAAGCTGCGTCTTGTTGGTTGTTTTAAAAGCGAGACAGAAATAAATTTAACTCAGAAGGCAGCTTTAAAATGGTTACTATTCCACTTCCCATCCAAAGACATGCAATTAAACTTTATTAACCTCTTCATCATTGTTAGAAGCTTAATTGTTGGTGGGATAGATATTGGAACTGGATAAAATTAAAAACTGTTCTCTTGCAATACCAGGTTTCAATTAAACATGATTTACAGTTTGAGGAAACGCGTAATTTCCCCTGCGCACTGCCATGTTTGTCTTTATTGCTGCGGTTGATATTATCCCCACTGCCAATGCCTGCTGTTAGGGGAGACTTTTGAAATGTTAAATACATGCTACAATCTCATTCGCATTTCTTAGCTTGGTATGTCTGAGAAAACGAAGAATCCGTTTTCTTGGTCTCACACAAGAAAGTTGTTTCTTAATCTTCAGAAAACTGTAGGTTTTTTTGTGACATTTTGGCAGATAAATCATATGTTCTGTACTCAGAAATTGTTGTTCTCTTTATGAATCTTTCCAAAGATTGCCATCACTGACATAAAAGCTTTTGAGAAAGGTTGATTTTGTCAAAATGCCAAGCAAAATGGAAAAATCTCTAACCAACAAAAATCCTTTTTTTTTTTTTTTTTTTTGGGAGGGGGGTGGTGTACTGGTGCAAATAGTTATCACTGTGTTCTCAGAAGGTCCTTTGTGACAGTCAAAGATAAAGAAATTTCAGAGGTTGTTGTGATTTTCAGTTATTTTTTTATTCTTTATAATCTTTATATTACACCATACCCTGGCAGTGAACAACAGTTCCAGTGATAACAAGGCTAGTTCATTACTTCTGACCAGAGTTATAATAGTTTTAAATAGTTTGTTTTTTGTTTTTTTAATTCATTTTTCAGTTTGTTTGATTATAATTTGTTTTAATAATAATTTTTAAGAGGTAGCATGTTTAAGAACCATCCATCCATCCATTATCTATACCCGCTATTTCCTGTTCAGGGTCACGGGGGTCTGCTCGAGCCTATCCCAGCTCACTTCGGGTGAAAGGCAGGGGTTGTTTAAGAACCAATATTTAAAAAAAATAATTAAGTCAAAATTAAATAATAAGAGATGAGGGGAGATCAATGTGAGTCTCCATTGTGGAGATGACAAACACATGAGTGCAGGTGCCACTCCCTCTGCATATCTTCAGTTAAGTAATATCTTATTAATTTTGAGGAAAACACGTATCTCAAGAGAAGTTGTGTCCTGATTTCTCAGACCAGATGACAGCAGGACACAGAAAATCTGCTCAATAAAACCCTGGGAGGCAGGAACTCTGACTAAATCTAAAACTACTCGGGCAGTTTTGGCATAAATATCTTTTCTTATTTCCAGAAATCCAGAGTGTCATAGATGATTCCTTGCTGGACCTCATCCATTGATTTAGTTATTTCACTTGATGGAAAATTTATGACATCATGTCCTGACCTGCTTACTTCCAGGCGGGATGCAATATGAAAAATAAGATAATTTTACTGGTATTTCATTTCAGTTAGATTTGCGTTGTCAGTTTTAGTTTTTGTTCAGTTTTGGTTTCATAAAAAACTTTAGTTTTTATTTTCATTTCAGTGAACAGTATCATATTTTCATTTAGTTTTCATTAATGCTGCGTCTGACTGGATCAGAGAAGTCAGCCCACACAGATTAAGAAGATCACAGAAAGACAAAACTGATCAATATTTTGTCTTTATGTCTGAATTTCTTTTTTCTTTCTTTCTTTCTTTGACTGTGAACTTTAGAAACGCTATAAATCTTTAGAGTTGGACAACATTTGCCTCTGTAAAAATAAGTCAAAGGTGGCCACTGTTCAAGTCTGAGCATGGTGCCCTCACTGCAAAATTGCAACCTGCTGTTGTGTTTCTATCAGTGCAGTTGGTAACTAATACTGTAAAGTCATTGTATGCGAGTTTGAATGTCGATTAAATACTTTCACATAGAAATCTTGATCGGCCTGATGATAACGACTGTTAGCCGGCTCATGTCATGCACTTTAATAGGCCACTATGCGTGTTTTTCCAGAGCGGCAAATCTGGAATATTTCACAAAATATATACTATACCAACAATAACACCCTCAACAAAGGTTTCATAACAAGAACAGTGGCGTTCAATGGTGCTTTGTTGATTATACAAAATGACAGATTCTATTTTACTAAGCTTTTTACGGAGAACACCTGAAAGTGTTGAAGCTCTTCTAAATTCCGCATCTTTTTGAGCTTAAGAATGTAACGTGCGATACATCATAAAAGAAAACAGTGAATCACACAAACCTCACAGAAACACATTCAGCCCCTGTGGCTGTCACCATCATAAACCTGGAGCTGTGGTTTGAGCAGTTGCTATGACAAAGCCAAAGATCACCTACTGTTATCAATTCAAAAGAGAAAATACACACCCTGATAATACATCTGCAAGAACATTCCACAGCAACCAATGAGGAAGAAGCTGATAGACGTCAGAGGTCTCTGTGTCTATCAGCAGTTCTAATGGAACAGGTAAAGTCAGAGGTATTTCATGCGCTTAGTCAGCTGATACCATTTTTGCATAATATGGTGACTGGACAGGTCCTTGATTTTCCAGTACTTCCTTGTACCTGTAATTTCCTTGTTCTGGGACTCATTCATTGCATTCTTCATTGTCAAAAAATATAGCCAAAAAAAAACAAAAAACATCCTCTTTCTCTCAGGGGGCATCCTCTTTGTCTCATCAGTCAACTTTCTTATCGTCTCGATTTTCTTCACTGTCACCGTTTGGATGTATAGGACCCAAATACAGAAGACCACAGAGACAGGAGTTATATAAAAGAAGAAATTCCTTTAATTAGAATGAAAAGCATTCCTGATGCAAGATAACCAGAAATCAGACATCAAACAGAAAAACTTTCAGGCAGTCCAGGGAGTAGCACATGAACATGCAGAGAGACAGGTAGAGATGCACGACAGGAAAATGGACTGCAAAGACTGGAGGAAAGACAGGGCTATGCTGTACGCAGACGCACGCACTAAGGCCAACAAGAAACAGCTGGGGAGGATCAAGACAGAGCAGAATACAAGTAGCAGGAAGTAAAACGGGAAAGAGGTGAGAGAATAAACTAAATAAAAGAGCCGTCATTAGAAAAGAGACTAAAACCAAAAGAAATCAAAAGAAAAGTAAAGTCAAAGCTCAGCAGAAACCCTAGATCATCCATCCATCAATCCATCCATTAATCCATCCATCCATCCATCCATCCATCAGGTGTTCCTCTCCTCTACTCGGTCCTGCTTATTAATTACACACTGAGCAAAATTTTATCAAACCGCTCTCTTTATGATGAAATGGATAGATCATGAAAACAAGCTATTTATCGATTTATATTAGGATATGCACATGAGATCACTGGGATCACTGGGAAATTAGTCATGTTTATGAGGATGTCTGCTCTATTTATACAATATATAAACCTATATAAATATAAATGTAACTTTTGGGGGGGGGGGGGGGGTGGAGGGGTGGTTCTCTCTTAGCTTTTCATTTATTGACATATTTTTTTTAGTTCTTTGATTTTTTTTTACAATTCTGTTCATCTCCGAGAACACAAGATGAAACCATTTCACCACTTCTGAATCTGAGAAGT
>JBAMYA010047245.1:0-10519 GCA_037176975.1 Arrhamphus sclerolepis | reverse complement strand
GTCCTGGAGCACAGACCTGGGCTTGCGGGGCTTGCAGAGTGGGCCTAGAGCAGCTGGAAGGAAGCTGGCAGGGTACTAGCGGCGCCAAAGTGGGGAAAAATGACAAAGCCCACAGACCTGGTGGGAAGCATGGGGAATGAAGCTCTTTCTGGAGTACCAGGGGCATGGAGTTCCTGGGCCTGTGGCCGGATGCTTTCAGAGCAAGGGATGGGTGCTAAAGTGTGGGTACACATATGTTCGGAGGGTGGGCCGGGTCCCTGGTGGTCCAGGGTGGAGTTGTAGAGTACGAAGCCTGGCTGTCGGGGCTGAGAGTGTGCCTTTGGTGGTGGACCCCTTGGGCCTGCAGAGCCTTTGGGGGGGGGGGGGAGATAGGACAGAGGCACGAATACACAATGTACCCAGATGTGCATCCCTCTCCAAATGTAGCTGCATGTCGCATCCAAGCAGACATAAAAAATGTGATTGGAAGTTTTTTTTTCTTTTTTTTTGTATTTCACGCTGCTACTTCTTCATTGTCTTTTCTCAATTCGGGTAGAATGACAGTTTGTTGCAATGTCTATACAAACTGGTGCTGGGTGGAAACACTGATGTGGTACAGAGATGACTATATAGACAGGTGGAGGTGGAGGACATAGTTAAGTTTAGAAAGTGCTCATAATTAATAACTATGGTTTGAGCTGAAGGAAGACGAGAGAAGATGACAGGAGGGCAGAGAAGAGGGGTGAGGGGCACCATTTGGGCTTGGCGATTAATCAAAAATTAATCGAAACTGAAAACAATACTAAAAGAATAGCTCATCAGTCATAATCGAGGTAACTTGTGCAATTAATGGTGATAATGATTTAAGGTCATATTTCCCAGCCCAAGGCACCGCTGGGTGGATCATATTGTTTTGGCTTTAGCTATTTCTGTAACTGTAGCTTTAACAAAGTTAAAATAGGTTGTTGTAACTTAGCTGGGTGTGTTCCATCTGCAAGGCTTCTTTGTTCCACTCATTTGCTCCTTTTTGGACAAACCAGGGTTGGATAGAATCATTTCTACCAACTATTTTCATGTTTCTTTCACTACCTCCATAAGTCTCCTCTTTGGTCTTCCTCTAGGCCGCCTGCCTGCCAGTTCCGACCTCATCATCCTTCAACCAATATACAAGTCCAAACCATCTCAGTCTGGCCTCTCTGACTTTCTCTCCAAAACATCTGACATGTACTGTTCTTCTGATGTACCCATTCCTGATCCCATCCATCCTCGTCAGTCCTAGAATCTCAACATCTTAACCTCTGCTACCTCCACCTACGTCTTGCCTTTTCCTCAGTGCCATGGTCTCTAAACCAAACATCTCAGGTCTCCTTTCATTCTTGCTCATACTCTTTTATCACACGTCACATCTGACACTTTTCTCCACCCATTCCAACCTGCTTGCACATGCTTCTTCACCTCTTTTCCACACTCTGTTGCTCTGGACTGTTGACCCTAAGTACTTAAAATTCACCACCTTCTTTATCTCTGCTCTCTGTAGCTTCACCGTTCCACTCGGGTCCCTCTATTCTGTCTTGCTGCAGGTTAAAAACAATGTCTTTAAAACAACTCCACAGAGACCTCTGTGTGATATCACAGAGGGATTGTCTGGTTCTCTTCATACAATTTCTAGTCCATAGCTGCTGGAGTTAGAGGAGTTAAGGGGAGTTATCGACTTGAGTGAACTCAACTGCTCTTTTCTGAGCTTTGCATTACCCTCTAGACTAGAGAAAAAGCAGTTGTAGCATGATGTAGGGAAGGCTGGATAATTCTTTAATAAACTGGGTCTGTGATGTCACAGTACTCTTCAAATCAAACCAAAGTAATCATTTAATCAGATTGACAACCTAGACGGTTAACCAACTTGACTATAAATCTGAAGTGTTTTCCTTATTTTTTTTTCCCTCAGTTCTGCTTCATCAAAAAGGTACAGCAGTGGTTTGATCCACTTTGACTGACAGGAGAATTTCCCTGGCAACAAGAGTAAAAGCAAAATGTGTTTAACCTATTTCAATCAGAGCTGCACTGACTTCAAACCTCGTACAAAGCATATGAGCATTAATGTGAAAAGCTGTTGTTTGGCTGGATATAATTCACTGTTATATTAGCTGCAGTTATCCAAAAGATCTTGAAGGAAAAAAATGTTTTCAGAGCCTTTAATTATAGGATCTTAATACATCCACCAGCGTTTTCCTACAGAGGTGACAGACTGCGGTGGAAGTAGCAGTTTGATCACACCTGTGGGCTGTGCTTGAAGTGCTAATTATCCCTCATTGTGTCCATAAATACCTCCTAATCACAGCGTAATCTCCTGCACCAAATTGCAGACATAATATTGTTCCATCAGTGTATCCCACGAGCTATGATGATCTCTCTGTACTCTGTACTTGAGGGGGTTGTGCTGCATGTTTTGATATACTTTATCCACCTGTGTGTTTGTGATGCTTTCTGATCTATTTGATGGAGGTGGCAGTGGAGGGAGAACTGCTTCCCCACAGGCAGTACTAGGCTTATTATTAACCTACAATAATGCACGTGTCACCCTGATACAAAAGCCTTGCAGCATAATTTGCCTCAGATGACCGTCCTTTCTTTTTCATTCTGTTGTCTTTCCACATATCACTTTCCTTCCTTCTCCATTCACCTGCTTTTTTCCGTTTATTTGTTTTTTTCCCCACTCTCTCCCTGTTTCTTCTGTGCTCATGCTTTATCTCAAAATAAGCTCTACCCTCTGGAGGGTCTTGCCAACTCTGCGCCAAAAATGACCACAGCAGATGGAGGTCAGTACTGCTGTGGATTCCCCACACAGACTCCAGCAGCGGTTACAGTTTTTAATTGGATCGGTGTTGGCTAACCTACTGGGACCAGGGCTGATATGGGATCAACTGTTCCGGCTTTCATGGCTGTATTTGTGTATGGACTACATCTGTGGCAGCAACTATGTGTAACTACATGTGCTTTCACACAACATAAGTCTTCTAAGTCAACTCTTTTGCTGCTTGGTATACATCTGATCGCCCCCTCTGGTCAGTGGATCAAATTCTAACTTGGAATGGGAGGAATGTTTAAACACAAATATTGAGTTTCAAAATCTATTGAACCAAAAGTGTGTAAAGTCCTCCCCAAGTTTCCTGTAAGTACTATCAGGTCTCAGATGAGGGGGTTTCTAAATCATGTTGCACAGCTAGAGCCAGTCTAGAACTATGGCAGTTCTCATACAGTCATGCATGACAACTGTGTGGAAATGGGGCAGTAGTCCAAAGACAATAGATTAGTTGCACAAACCAAAATGTAATAATCCATTTTTTTTATTATTATATTTGCTTTATTATAATTTATAATCCTCATTTACACACACTGAGGGAGGTAACCTCATGTCATTTAGAGCAGGTCATAAAACACCTGATGAAATTCCTCAAACAGTCATTCAAATTAGCTCTGATTTGCATAACCGGCAACAGATAAGTAACTCGAGTATAAAGAACATCCACTTCTTTCAGTAGTAAAATATCTGAAGGGGGGAAAAGAAACTGTTTCAGAAAATAGTTGAAATAAATGGATAAATACAAACTACTTTCTAAACAACTACATGCAGAAGTAGGCTGAAAAATATTTGAATTCAGTGATCTTCATTTCATCATGTCATGTTTTAGATCAACCACTAAATGCAGACTCACATCCAAGAAGCATGTGGGTGAAGGCAAAAATAACCTTTCACTTTATGATTTTCCATGATTTCCTACTTATCAACAGTGTTATAATGAATTGTCATCTTAGATGTGATGAGAGGGCAACAGAAAACTGAGGTTTCGTAAAGGTTCTGATAAATAATGCTGGAGTTTTGTTTTGTTTTTTCTCTTGGATTTTTTTTTTCTCCTGGAAAAAGCTTCAATGGTCATTTTAAGAGCTGAAATTATATGACTTCACAGCATGGTTTTGTAGGTTTTCCATCCTGGTGGATTTTCTAGAACTTCTCATTTTACTTTTTGTTTCCAAAGTGTCTCAGCAGATCTGTGTTTTTAGATTTGAATAGTCTGATGACCAAAGCTCGATGGATGCAGCTTATTCGTTCTAGGCCAGCAATGGAGCTAATAAATTTGTTTTATTTGCGACTCTTTATGGAAGACTGTTTTATGAACAAGCCCTGGTATCCTGCTGTATTTGCAGAAATGATAAAGTTTACAGTTGGTGCTGCTCCAGCGTAGAAGCTGGAGAGCCTAAACAGCAAGTGGAGCAGTAGTTCAGGGAACCGGGCCGAGGACGGGCAGATAGACTCAGCTCCACCTTATCACTATCACATCTAGGAAGCCTCTTGAGTTATGCTGCCTCCAAAGCTACTCTAGCAGAGATTAGATGACTAAAAAATGGACATAACAGGCTTAATTACTCACTTAAGAAGACAAAAACTCAAGAAGGTTCAGGATCAAAACCAGAATCAAGGGATTAGGAAAATGAGGAGAACAGAGACAGAGAACAAGAGCAGGCACATATCTTGGAATATCTACAAACAAACAGGCCGTATAAAAACTGAGGGAGGTGGTGGCTAACAAAACACTGGTGTATGACAATCAGTAACTGAAATCTGGTGTTAAACACATGCAGGAGGAAAAACTACACAATGCACAATGGAACAAGCTTTTATAAAATAAAATGGTAGGTAAACTAAAAAGAAAAAGAAATGAACATGGTAACACAAAAGACAAGGTCAAACCAAAACACAGAAACAAGGAGCACAACAAAGCCCATGAACATGACACTTCAGGCCCTCAGGCAGCACTTCATTGAAAACAGATATGACAGTGGAAACACCAGCATGGGCTCAGGAAGACAGTTACTGGATCCATAAAAGGAAGTTCAAACTGTGCTATGGAAATAAAAAAGAATATATAAACAAGATCCCACAGATCCCACAAATGGATTATGGATCCCATTCCCTCTGGGTAATGGGAGAAGATGAGGAGGAGAAGAATCATTCAGTTTGTTATCAGCCAGGATGCTTGATGATTGAGAGGCATTATTCAACATGGCGTCTGCACATCCCCAAAGACAACATAAATGTTGAATGATGTTTACATTATTTGTCAGACCATCTTTTTCAAGGAAAATGATTAAACTATGTATAATATATGTTACATGTTTCGATATTAATTTAACTAGGGGCACTTGGAATGATATGAAGTTTAATCTGCAGCGTATTTATATGTAAGGACTAGTTTGTGTGATACTGGGTGTTTTGATTTAGTGAATATTTTGCAGCTTAGCTGTGTGCTACAGTGAATTGAGACGTCATTCAAATCTCTGCAGGATTTTTAGTCCAGGTTGCTGTCAAGCCAAATTTTTTATAGAATATGGGGTTTTAATAATCACCTTCTGGTCTTTATAACTTGACAGAACAGTTCCAGGGTCCTGCTTGTGGGAGACCAAACATTTCTCTCTCGACATTTCCAAGGCTGCATCCTGAGCCAATTGGATATTATTGTCCTTAGGGTTTTTTCATACACCTCTGTAACCTTTCTGTTTGCACTTAAATCCATTTTACTTTTATTTCGTTACTCATTTACCCTCATCAGCAGCTTGCTGTATGCCCCACTTGCACGTGACAGCATTAAAAGTCTATAAAATCAAGTGCCAAGTCTTTATTTTCAATCTTGCTTAGACAGATATAGAGAGACAGATAATTATAAATAATGTATTTTTACACAATACTTGCATGTTCTCCTCATGGTTATTTTTCTCTGAGGGCTTCACTTTTCTCTCACAGTCCAGTGAGCTGCATGACAGCTTTATATGTGACTCTTTATTGACCGTTGTGTATTTGTCTCTCTGTGGTAGCCCAGTATAGACTGGTGACCCGTCAAGGGTGGGCCCTGCCTCCTGCCTGATGAAGCTCAGGTAGGCTTTAACCCTGAACAGCATGAAGTACGTATGGAAAATGGATGGCTCTGTAAATATTTGCTCAATAAATTCCTTAGTATATACCAGCTTATGGAGAGCGGACTCAACCAGCTCCAGTAGTGTGTGTCGTATAATAATGACTTTCTGTAAGTCAGTTCCTCCTCACCAGAAGGGCTCCAGCGCCTTTGCCAGATGTCTTTTTTATTCCCCGCTGCCCGTTCCAGTCGGTTTCTCCACTCTCTGGAGAGCCTGTGTGTGATTTATTTATCCTTTCTGCACATTTAGTGCCAGGAACCAACCCTGACAACTCACAGGACTATGGCAATGCTGCATGAAACTGCTGGAGAGTGTCGAGAAAGGTAGAGGACTAAGAGAACAGATAGTGAATCAGTGCGGACTTAAAGATGTGTTGCTTCTTCAGAAGATATAAAGAAGGGACACCGACTCCATGAATTTGTTAAGGGTGTTTAGATTTGGGGGTTTTGGGTGAAAGAAGCTTCAGTAGCTCCCATTACTCACTCTGTCAGATGCTGGCAAGATACAGCAGAAGAGTCTGTTCTGGTTTCTTTTGATGCTGAACAGGCTTTGGAATTCAGATTTCCCAATATTGGCAGGATTTGATCATGATTAAAGAATGAGCATGTGTGGTGTTGGGAATGTCTCTGGCTTGTCTCTTTGCCTCCAACCTCTAATCTCTCCTGTTTCATCTTATGCCATCCACATTTCTCCAAGGACAGTCAAATATTGAGCACACTGTTACCATCTCTGGTCTAAATTTGTTTGCACTGGATGCCAGCTGGTCTCATTCAGGAAAAACAAAGGGCAAATTGTTGAGGTGGAGGCCATCTTTTGGAAACCAGACTTTCCTGTTTTACAAACAGATTCCCTGATTGGCTCCTGCCATGGGACATATCTGACCACTGACAACTTTTGGTCCACAGATCTTAAGAATGTCAACCTGCTCGACGTGTTGGATATTCAAACATCTTTTTTTTTTTTCCACACACATTCACCTCCCTTAGAAGTAAAAGATGCCACAAATGAAGTTATCTCACAATGAAGAGCATTATGAGAATGCGTTTCAGAAGTAATTTTGCTGTTTTTATTTAGTGAGTTGTCATTTGATTTACGTTTTTGTTTTTGTTTTTTAATGAAGCTGTTTACTGGGTGGAAATGATGGAAAACAAGATTCTCCTGATGTGACATGAGCATAAAGATGTCTTTAACATGGAAGCATGCCGTGTTTGACATGAAAAACTGCTTGCTGGACAATATGGAGTGAGCGGCAGAAGCTGCTTTCTCAAGAAGCTTAACTCAAGCTCTTTTTTTAAATAAAAGGGGTGGAAGTAATGGTATATTCATGCATGGATGGCCTTCAGTGGGACATTCTCAGCTGCTGATTAAAGAAGCAATATTAATGAGAATCATTGACAATCTAATATGGACAACAGAGTGCCCTCCTGCTGTGCCTGTCTGTGTTGTTGTCCTCCTCTCTCAGTCCCAGTCTGCTTCTCATATTTTGCTCTTTTTTCTTAGTGTCTCTGCTTGACTGTTCCTCACAGAGGATACCATGTTTTCCCTGGGACGAGACAGCAGGGAGTCTGTCTGTTTTCCAGCAAATTCTGTAATGAACACAGATCAGAGGTTGGACCTTTAACATTACACACTTCTCACAGACCTCCTGTCACTTCTTCCTGAGGGTCTTTGAGCGGGTGGACCAGCCTGCCAAGACACACAAATATAAAGCTCGTTGGGATTTGGGCGCGGGTGGCGCCACGAGAAAGGCAGGCAGCTGGGCCACATTAACAGGGGTAATGACAAATGGGCTACTGCTGTAGGATTTTTTCACCTATAAGCAGCAAATCACTACCTATTAGTCGTTGTCATTCAAACGATTGCTCCAGTGAAGGTCTGTGATATAGTGTGCTTTTGTACCCAGTGTGTTGCCCACCAGCAATATCCTGATGGATCCATCTTTGGACTCATGAAAACTACCAGAAAAAGAAGAGGACCCAGATGCTTTAGGGATCAGTTTATGGCAAGAACATTTGAGGTTTCAGCTCTATTAACCCCTGGAAAAACAAAAAACAAAAAAAGCATTTATCCATATATGTGTGCATATCCATAAAAACTAAAACCGGAGAAACAACTAATATTTAAATAATTTTTCTAAATACTAAACAGCCTTCTGGTAAATGAGTACTTCAGAACAAATGAATGGGTATGTGATTGAGAGAGATAGAGATAGGGTGTGAGAGAGCTTCTAAAACCACATTTGGAACTGTAAAGCATGACTTTTCATAGCAGCAATACAGGTGTAGCCATTTAAGTGCAAGCCATTTACCATTTACCATTTTACATGTAGGACCTATGTCCCTGTTGAAATTTATGCTTGTCCATTGCCACTTGTTCTGTAATTATATCACCAAACAGTAGGTGGCAGTGTGAGTTCTTTTCTGCAGCGCTGTAGCTTCCTTTCTTTTACTTCTCTGCTGGAACTCAGACATGCCAATGGAGCAAATAAATATTACCTAATGTGAGTTGAAGTTGATAAATGTTTAGCATCAGAAATTTTTACTGTCACCGCAGAAGCTTACGCATCTTTCTACATGGCTTGAAAACAAGGCAGAGGTAGTAGCAGCTGACTGTGTTGACCTGACACATGGAAGTGTTTCTGGAGAGATGCACATATGTCGTTAGTTCAACGTAATCAACCCTGACCTGGTTTGTAATTCTGTTGTCAGCTTTGTGGGCTACATCTGCTGACATCATACTTACTTAATACAGTGTCCATTTTCAAAACTGTCCTCTGTATCTATAGTTTTTGCTGAACTGAGTGTTACATCATCTCACATGGATGGCAGCATCTGTGTCAGAATCACAACAAGACTCCTGTTGTCATTGTGTTTTTTTCTTCATAGAACATTATCTTGGATAGCCGCTGCCAGTGCATGGGTCACATACAAATTGCAGAAATTATCCTCCTAATCCTAATCCTAATCCTAATTTTGACTTGAGAACCACTTTGTTTCTGTGTATGAATGTTTGGAAATCAGACATGTGTAAAAAGGATTAGCTTCTCCCAGAAAAAACATACCTTAATATGCAATAGGCTGTGAAGAAGTCAGTTGCTGCTGCCACATCGTTGCTTCCCAGTTATGCTGTAGCTTAATGGCTTCGATGGCAGCTGACCACGTCCCAACAGTGACAGATGTACCAGTACACAATTTTGAAAACTGTCAATGTCTCCCAAAATTAACTAATTACACCATCAAGAGCAACACCACTTGAAATAGATATAAAAGACAGAGAAAAATAGTGCCACAGAATGAGTATCTAGTCCTAAACACTTTAATTACAAAAACTTAACACACTCGATCAATGTCTCTAGCAGAGAGGTGTTCATGTATTGATCAGTCCCTCTCTTCCTACCCTCACAATCAGCGTCTGTATTTGACTTCCATCAAATCAAATCACTTCCATATTTTTTGTGTTTATGGTATTGCAGCTTTTGTGATCTTTAATATTTTGTCTTTTTTCAGCTTCTTATGTTTACTCCAGCATAAATCAGCTGAATCCCTCTGCTGCCATCATCTGTGCAATTAGTCTGAGTGCTTTTTTTCTCCAAACAGCACCACTGAGCTGCAGTTTCGACTCTCCTTCCCAGATGATCCAGAGGGAGGTCTGAAGCTACTGGTTTGTCCAATGATTATGGCCACACGCTGCTATTTTTATATATAAAAAAAACAAAAAAAACAACAATCTTTAGTCATCACTAATCAGCAGTGTATTTGTTTTTTTGTTGCGTCTTTCACTAGAAAAGTGGCAATCCTTTGTCAACTGAACTAATGGACTGCAGTGTCTATAGCTCCAACTTAGATGCACAATAGAGCTGACTTCAGCCCCACCCAAAGGGTGAAAAAGAGTAGGACAACATGGACTGATTATTTTGGCACCATGTTCAACTTTTGACAATTTAAATGAAAGAAAAAAAAAAACACTGAATACCAACCTTAAATGATTCCATTTCACTAAATTGGAAAAGTGGCTTGAGGAAATATCTGAGACTGTGACTGGGTACAGCAGGAAGTAGAGGGGAGCTGGAGGTGTTTGAAGACTGGCTTTGCTCTCATTAGGAAGAAATGTGTCTGCAGGCTGTTGATCCTGTTAAAAAAAAAAAAAAAAAAAAAAAGAAAGAAAAAAGAAAAAGAAAAAAAAGCCAAACTAGTGTTAATAGTCCCCATAAGGTCACACACTTGCTTGTACCTGTAAATTGAGGATATGCAGTCTTGGAGCAGTGACAAAGAGAGGGGCTGGTAAAGGTCACATGCTGGGATAGTGCTATCTTTGAACTCTGGTCACATCATCTGCCCTCTAGCAGCTGAGAGGGAAGAAAACTAAGAAAACCACAAGCAGCCATCTGAGTAAGATTGGCCCAAACAGTTTGTTAGTTAACACAGCTTCTAAGAAAACATGTGTGCATTATGATCACATTTGTGATGCGCAACATGGCTGGCAGGCAGGCAGGCAGGCAGGCAGATAGATAGATAGATAGATAGATAGATAGATAGATAGATAGATAGATAGATAGATAGATAGATAGATAGAT
>JBAMYA010047244.1:0-10520 GCA_037176975.1 Arrhamphus sclerolepis | reverse complement strand
TGTGTATTGGCGAGGACATCATGATAAGATACGTATCCCAATGCATGTGTCACAGTACAATAGTATCACGATACATGTGTTATAATACGATATCGGATATCGGAATTGCCCCCACCTATGAAGGCAGCAGCAAGTCATACTGCAACATCTACAGGAGCGGAGGTTGTATTTGTTTTGGCTGATTTTCACAAACTATTTAAACAATGATTTTTAATTTTATTAACCCTTCAAAGTCTGTCCACTTGGTCCTTTTTCTCCCTCTTTTTTTCATATCAATAAATGTCTCAAAAAATGTTGGGTTTTTTTTTTGTGAATTCTTTTGCCCATTTTTTTCAAGATAAGTTAAATTTCTGAAATGTATTAAGAAACTCTAATTTTTACATGTTATAGATGCATTAAACTGTGTGAAATAACAACAAGGAAAAAAGAACAACTATTTAAATCTTCAGAAACATATAAACAACACCTCCACCATGAACAGTTGTAATAATGCTATTCATTAAACAATTATTTTGAATATGCATTTAATAATGAATGCCACTTTGCAGTATAATAAGAGGTAACTGGGCCCTGAGAAATGTTTCAGTTAAAGACTGTTTGAGTTCAAAGTATTGTGTTTCTTTAATTTTAAACTGAGTTCTCTGTCTTTATGACTTCATGCTAAAGGCTTACTCCAAATGGATTAACTTGGGGAAAGGAAAGGAAAAAAACACAGCAAAACGACAGTCAAAATGACCAGGAAAAACAACATTAAAGCAGTTATTTAGAACCATGAAAATACGATAAGCAAAGAAGACACTTCTAAACACCGCTAAAACACTGCTAAACACTCACAATTTGCTCTCTTTCATCCGCTGTCTCTCACACCTGCTGAACAACTCAAACACTGCTGCCACTACCGTAATATTCCATATATCAGTGCAAAGCTGCGCTTCTCAGCGTTCAGAATACATTTGAATTACGTTGCTAGCGCCAACGGTTCGAGGAATTATGGTAATTCTCAGAAGGCAAGTCATTTTTACTTGCCGGCAACAAAATCTGTTTTTAATTAGTATTTGGAAATCAGAAATCGATGTAGTATCGATATAAGTATCGCGATATCTCCCTTTTTCAGTATTTTATCACACCCCTACAAAACACAGAAAGTGAAAGAGAACGTAATACTCAAGAAGAAGAATGCAAAAAAGAAGTTTGGCGTTTTGAGGCCTCAGATCCACCTTTCAATTCTCACCGACTTTATTTATTTAAACTTCACTTCTTCCAAGTTTGAAGCAACAATAGTGATTTAATTCATTTAGTTGCAGCAGCAAAGGTTGGCCTCTTCTTTAAAAGAAACACAGTCGTTAACTGGGAAGATTTCCATTATATCTGACAGAAAATACACCTTCAGTTTCACATAAACTCTTGTTTTTCTGATTATTCCAGAAAGGAATGTTTTGCAAAACTACAGTGGGAAATAACACATTTTGAAAGAAACATTTGAGTCCATGAACTCGATATAAAAATGGGAACGGAGGTGATCCATCATTTTCTTTAAGACTTTCATTGAATCAAACTAGAGGAGTTGGCCACCTGCTGGCCGACAGAAAGAATGCAGGTTGGCTTCACATTTCAGATCTGAGGGTTTCTTCTCAACTATTTTTAAGTTAGGCAGCCTGATGATCAATATAATGTCTTTGCTGTGCTGCAGGAGACCCTCCAGCAGCTGATTGTCATGCCTCTGCCCAACATCCTCTGCATCGCCAAGGATCCAATATCAGGTAGGAGACCCTCCAGATATCAATTTATTCAATCAGCAGTTATTCCTTAAATAAATCAAGACATTAGATAAGAAATACTTTATTATTATACTTTACAAGAGCATGTACATGACCAGTCATCATCTCCACTATAAATTATTTTATTTACATGTGATTTATTCATTCAGCTTCTGCAGAAATAACAAGACATAACGATTCTATAAAATGTGTCAAACTCGAGGTCCGTGGGCCAATTCCGGCCCAACACTTTTTTTGGAAACATAAATTGAAATAATAGAGAAAAAAAAGCAATTTTATAACTTGTAATTGTTTTTTTTTTTTTTTTAAAAAAAAAAGCTTCTATTGAAAAACTGTAATTTTAAGTTAAAAAGTTTTGACTGAAAAAATAAATAGAAACCTCAGTCTTGCAAAATTTAAAATTTTACAAAAAGATTTGCTTTTTTTTACAAAAACAAACTTATTTTACAATTTGTGATAAAATGAGAAAAATGTGATATTTGTACTCAAACCTCAGTTTTAATGCTAAAACTTGCAAGTTGTGTAATATTTGACATTTTATGACATAAGCATTTTCATAGAAACTGTGACTTTAAAAAAGTAATTTAAAAAAAACGATGTGATAATGTGAAACTTTTACAACAAAATTAGGTTTTTTTTTTACAAAAAAGTTTCTTTTTAAAATATGCAATTTATACAAGATAAACTGATTTTAGTAAAAAAAAAAGCCTTTTTTTTTAGTTAAAGTTGTAAATTTTGTGAAATCTGAGATTTTGTGACAAAAGTTCACTTTTTCTATTTTAGTGAGAGAAAAAAAACAATAAAAATGTTCGCAACTCCAATTAAAAGACAGACTTAAAACACTGATTTAAAAAGTCTGGAAGGCTCCGATTATAAATAAACAAATAAATCTTTAAAAAGCATCCACTGCCATCTTTGATGTGCTCTGTCAAATAAAACATAATTAACCACCTAAACCTCTAAAAACACAAATCTGTGATGAGTCAGGAAATGTTTCCTCATCCACATTTTTTTTTTTTGCTTTTATATAATTTTATTGCAGAATTTAGGTGTGTTTTTAGATTCCAGGATAGTGAGTGTGTTGTCACACTAACAGAGATCTTTCTGGAACTTCTGTTGATCTTATCGTTTTATTTGTGGCAATCTTTAGAATCACCTTTAAATGGACTGTTTCTGTGTTTCTGTTCCCTCAGCCAAGAGCATGGACGAAATGAAAAGACTTCTGCTGCTGCTGCTCGGCTGTGCAGTGCAGGTAATCCAGATCTCCCAGGATTCCTGATCCTGACTGCAGCGGTAGAGGGGAGGGTGGGGCCAGGAGTGGGAGGGGCTAGAGTATTTAAAATCACATGGATCAGTGGCTTTCAGCTGTGACGACTGTTTTCAGGAACTCCAGAGTTTGTTCCTTGAGGACAGTAAAAGACAAACTCTCAGTAGATGGGGAGTGTTCAGAGTTAAAGGGTCACATGTGGTGGAGGGGGGAAGGGGGGTGTGATCAGGTGGGAGATGGGGGCGCAGGTGCTTCATTTTCATCTCATGTCTCCGTGGAGCATTTCTCCATTGGGACTGGGTCTTTGTATCTTTGCACTGGTTTGACTGGTTCCAGGAAGGAGGGAAGCTATGGAGTGAGGGTGGGGGTGGGGATGGGGGAGGTGTGGGGGAGGGAGGGGGACAAAGCCACATGAAAATGTTGTTGATGTCATATAAAACAACTCTTTGTCTGGATCAGTAAACGTATGCAAAACAGACTCTTACACAACTTCATCCTGGGTTCCTCCTCTGTTGCCGTGGTAGTGCTGCCAACACCAGAAACAGCCTGAAGCTTTTATTTTGAAACTCAACCTGTTTATTTAGGACATTAGTTAGCTCTGCGACACATTACTGACCAGTGGTTTTATTTCCTTTTTCCTCTTATTTCTCTGGTTTTATGTTTTGAAGTTGATTTCTTTTTACATTTTATGCTCAAATCTGATTTTGTTTATGGCTCCTGGTTGTCTAACATTTCTGTTGTTTTGCTTTTATTTATCATTTGTTGTCAATTACTTTTGATGGCAGCTGGTCATTGTAAGGTGCTGTATAAATGAATGTGGATTGAGTGATTTCTTCTTTTAATCAAGTGTCCTCTGTTCCGTGTGCTCAGAGCGAACGTAAAGAGGAGATGATCGAGAAGATCAAGCTGCTGGACATTGAGACTCAAGCCGCCATCGTGTCTCACATCCAGGAGGTCAGTCCTGCACGGGTCTGGTCTGGTCTCGTCAGTGGTCATGACCCCCGACAGTCATCCACACTCTTTCAATTTACCTGCGTGAAATCTGGTGGCGCCTCAGCAAACCTCTTGACCTCGTAAAAATGTCCCACAGGCAAACCCTCACGTGCTCCTCACGTGCACGTGATATAATTAGTTTTTGGAAGAACTTCATTTGTTAAAACCTAGATCACATCAGAGTTTTATGATCTGTCACTTTGGGCTTGAAATGAAACAGTCACCATGTTTGAAGTTACGAAGTTTCACAAAAATTACATTTATTCATTCATTCATTCATTTATTTTTATTTATTGTTTGTGACATGTGGACAAAAGCCTCAGGTTTATGATAAAATTTTGTAAAGTTTGAGATTATAGAAATATTTACCGTTTCACAACTTGTAATTGACAAAGATGGCAATTTTTGTGTAAAAGTTCACTTTTTTTGTGGGAAATCTGACATCATCACTAGTTGAGAAATTCAGGAATAACTGTCCCTTTAATGGTAACCATGGTGATGATGTGGCCAAGGATGAAATAGACTTTGAGACTATATAGATAAAATTTAATTGATTTGAATTAATTATATTTTTAAAATAGCAGCTGATCTTGATGTAAATGGTTATTTTTGCTGTGGACACACATTCTGTTCCAACGTTTTGGTCCCAAACAAAAGTTTACTCCACCAACAAGGCCTCCAGTTGTTTCAACTCTGAATGTTCCCTGAGACTGTAAAGGTTGAGTAAAAACAGCTGAAATGAGTCCCGTATAAATGCCAGGACATAAAAACTATTGTTCATCTTGACGCAGCGTTAAAAATGTCCCATCGTGAACTGACGATCAGACTCTGAGCAATTTGGTCGACACAAATCAATTAAACGCCTCTGAAAAGCTTATGATACATGAAGTTTGACCTGGAGGAGCTTCCTGCTTCTGTCAGACCTGAAGCGTTATCTGCTGGATCTGATCAGGTCCGTGCTAATTAACCCCTCAGACACATGAAGGACGTGTTGTTACTCCTTCTGGGATCATTCATGGTTCCAACTCATCAATATGTGAAGGCAAATTACAGAAATGACTAAGAACATTAACTATTTGATTGCTTTTTCACCTCATTAACTGGAGCAGCTGCTTAGTGGAAGTTAACAGTTTCAGAAAATGTTTCTGATTGGCCAGATGTTGGTTTTCCTACTTCCAGTGGTCTATAAACGCTGGTAGCTCTGTCTTAGGTCATGTTTGTGTAGAAATATAATCATTGTCACCAGGTGGGAAAAGCAGATGTTTTGGCAGGTCTGGAGTATTCAGATGTGTGTTCACATAATGCCAAGAGAGAAAGACATCAGCACTGGACCTAGATAAACCATTCACATTGTACATCAGTCTGGAAAGGGTCATAAAAGGCTCAAGTTTCAGACTTCAAATTTGAGATTTTATGGCATAAATTGAAAAATCTTGACCACCTAAAGTCAGGCATGGTGGTGGAATGGTCCTGATGTGGTACCTGGACTCAGTCTTTGAGTTTTTCTGTGTCTTTACTCAGAATAAACGTGATTAAAAGATGGGCTACTAATGTTTGTATATAATAATGTTGTGAACCCCATAAAGCCAACATTTGCCCTGATTACATGATATTTGTTAATGTTTCATGTTCTTCATGAAGCATTCTTGAATGCATTCATCCCTGTCCTATAAACCAATCAGTAAACAGATACTTTGTCTGTGTGCTGCAGGTGACTCACAACCAGCTGAATGTTCTGGATCTGTCCTGGATGGAGGAGGAAGCCGGGCTCACGCATGAAGAGCTGGAGCCGGTGTCTCGCGGCATGGCGGCTTCGTTACGGCAACTCATCGACCAGCGAGACAAGGCCAGTGAGGTACGGGACACAAACACGCACCTGACATTGAGACTTGTAATCGCTCCTGCTGTTTTCACGAGAGTAAGGTGCATCACCTGTGCTCCAGATGATCGTGGATCTCACCCAGGAGAGGGACTACCTGTCCAGCCAGCAGCCCCAGGAAGGGTGCAGGAGCCTGGGCCTGAGCAGGCTGGGGCATGGACCGAGCACGGCAGATAACGGGGAGTCGACCGTGTCCGGACTGACCCAGGAGGAGAAGCAGCATCTGTCCGTGGAGCTGGCTGATACGAAGGCCAAGCTCCGCCGATACCGACAGGAGCTGTGAGTCTCAGTGGCACAAAACAGCATTCACATCATCTCAGAGACACGAGATCCATCTGATTCACATTCACACAGCGGGGTTAGAGACAAATTTACAGCTGGAAGTAATCATGGAGAGTTTATTATGTCTACTTCTGATAAATCTGCAGCAGAAACACACAAACGATCTATTTATTTAGAGGATTACTACTCACCTCCCACCGCCACCCAGAGCCTCAACTGTCCACATCATTTAAGCAAATAAACCAGAGGCCCCATCATCACCATGGTTACCATTAAAGGGCCAGTTATTCCTTACTTTCTTAACGAGCTGTGTTTTATTTATTTTATTTATCTAACAAGGAAGGGTCCTATTGAGTTACAGTAACTCTTCTCCAGGGAGTCCTGACCAAGACTGGTGGCCACAAGTCCACAAAGGACTAAGCCATAAAAATAGTAAACACACTAGAACATAAAGTCAGTGACATTACACTCAGTAAGAGACGTAACAAACTAATACACAGACTATTAACAAGCACCAAATTCAAAGCAGTGACACTGATCAGTCAGGTTTGATTCTAAAAGGTTTTTTAAGTATTAAAAGGTGTTAGTGACTCTAGATTTAAGGTGTTTTGGAGTTCATTCCAGGCAGCTGTTTTACCAAGTTCTGTTCTGGTTAATGGAGTTATTAATTGTATTTTTCACGACGTTCTTGTACAGTAAACACGAAGACGGTATGTAAGCATATTTAAAAAACTGAAGGGGTAGGTTACCCATCAATGCTTTTGCAGTAAAAGTCAGTGAATGTTTTCAGGTTTCCTGCAGTTCCTGGACTCGGTCCTAAAAAATAAAAATAAAAAGTAAAAAAAACATCACAAAATTTTTACTTTTGCTAACCTTTTGCAACATTTTGACATAAAATTAGAAGTTGTAAGAATTGCAAATTTTTGTATAATTTCATTTTTTTTTGTCCTGAAATCACGAAATTTTGTCATAAAACTGACGCTTTTGAACAAAAATCTAATTTTTCTAATCTCAAATTTTAAAAAAGCCTTTTTTTTGTAATTGTAACTTCACAAAAAAAAGAAGTATTTTTTGTAAAATTGCAAATTTTGCAAGTTCATGATTTTTAATTTATTATTACAGCTTTTTGCCATAAAATATTAACCATTATAATTCAACTTCATGTAATTAAAATCAAATTTTTCATATAACAACATTTTGTCATAAAAATTACAAATTACAAAACTTGATCATTTTTTTTAATCTAATAGCTCATTGTTTTTGTGAAGTATTTACTTTAACATAACCACAAATTACAATTTTATGTCACAAAATTGTGCAGCTCTATGTCAGCGGTCGTGGTGGTGATCGTTCAAACTAATGAAGGATGCTGTGTTTTTTTCTTTTTTTCCAGGGAGGAGAAGACAGAGCAGCTGCTGGATTCAAGACATGAAGTGGAGCGTCAGGATCAGGAGTTACAAAAACTGAAACAAGAGGTCAGGTCCTCAGAAACAGCAGCTTCACATCTATAACAGGCAATTAAACATGTCAGGTCTATTTTTAACTGATAATTAGAAAATCTCATGAGAGTCAATGTCATGTTAAATTGTAAAAGTTTTGAAGCTCCTACTGGTCATCAGTGGTACTGCATGACCTGGACCTTCTGGACTGGCTTCAGATTTAAAACTGACTTTGTCTCAAAAAACACCTTTAGGGAAAATTTCACTTTGAATGAGAGTTTTTATTACTAGAATGAACAAAAATTCTGATAATGTTTTAAAAGTAGTGTAAAAGTTCAAAAAGAGATATCTACATAAACAATTTCATCATCAGCTTTGTTGTAAATACGTTCCCTCAAACAAAATAATTCAATATACATTATTAAAGGTAGGGTAAGTGATTTCTGGATGACCTGGAGGAATGTTTGTTTTAGTTTGGGAGGAAGGCTCCCCCAGTTCTGTTTCAGTCCTGTTACCTTTACTGTTAGCTTTTATTTCCCTTCTTCTTCTTTGCCATCATCATGGAAGTCGATTTAAATAAAATCATCTGCTAAATATAATTATAATATAATAATTGTGTATTTATTGGCGGTTGGCAAACCGTAAAAGCAGTGTACTGCACCAGGTGGTATGGAGTTGTAATTTTCCAACTCAGTGGGTCCTAAAGGGTCCGTTGCTAACACAGTTTTAAAGATGCAACAGTGAAAAACAGAAATATAAATATAAATACTTAATCTTAATACACACAGAGACCGTCAGACGGAGAGAAAATGCTGTCTTTTCATCACTCTGTTAGTACTTTACGGAAGTGAATGTCCCATAAAAAGTTTTTACAAAGATGAGTTGGGTCAACATAGTATGAATATATGTGTGTGTGTGTGTGTGTGTGTAGATATATATATATATATATATATATATATATATGTATGTATGTATGTATGTATATAAACAACTAAAACAAAGCAACATGTTTGCTCTTTGTGTTTCAGTCCATCATTTAAGATGTTTTTCATTACATCTGTGTGCACTTTATCAGTTTTTTATTATCAAGATGAACAGTTTTGTATTTTAATGTCAGTAATGTGTGCATGTGTGTGTTTGGAATCCAGAACCAGTCGCTCTCCTGCGAGGCTCGCTCGGTCCGAGCGTACCGGGACGAGGTGGACTCTCTGAGGGAGCGAGCGGCGCGAGTGGACCGCCTGGAGACGGAGCTAAGCCGGTGCAGAGAGAAGCTCAATGACGTGCACTTCTACAAGAGCAGAGTGGAGGTGCGGCTCCAGTATGCACCAGAATATACCAGTATAAACCTGTTATTTCAATCAGTCAATTTTATTTAAAGGGACAATGCACATTAATGAAGATCACAATGTAAATATGCCAGATATAGCCAATGGCTAATTTTCATCTGTAGTCCCCAGCAGATCAAAAAGAATTAAGAACACAATAGTAACAGACTAATACAAAGATTATCCACACAACATGGAAGCCAAAACAAAAAACAAAATTAAAATCAATTTAGCAAAAAAAACAAACAACAAAACAAAAACAAGAGGAATAAAATAAGACGCTGTCAACAGACAAAGACATTAAAAATTGTCAGCATAACTTGATACTTGAAACATAAGAAAGGAACATTTGCCAGTGGTCACATGACTGGTATATCAGTATATACCGGTATACACCAGTAGAATCAGAATTACTTTCTTAATCCCCGGGAGAGGAAATTAAATTTGTCACAACACACCAAACAAATTAAGAATTTAAGAAGAAGACATGCTGTTGAAGCTGTGCTGCAACCGATAACTGGGCTATGTGGATGACGCCACACACAGTGATTGGGTTTGCAGAGGGGGGGCCTGTAAACAAGGATGCAGTCTGACAGCACACAGTTCAGCATCGGGGCAGCAGATACACTCCTTCATGGTGATGTGCACTGGGTTACACCACCGATCCTTAGAGCAAGCCCTCCTCCCCTGCACCTACTGCTCCTCATGTCTCTGTCCAGTTGAACCGCATGGAAGCCCCCAGTGATCACACCGCCACCAGGAACACCCTGGTGCAGCCAGATCAAAGCACACCAAACTACACTCCCCACCCTCCTCTTGACTCTGGACCAGTCCCGTCAGTTCTCCCGTTTCCATGATGAGAGAAGGGAGACACGGTGAAAAGTTCTTTCAGTCAGTCAACATTGTGTTGAAGTCAGTCTCTTTCTCTGTAGTTTCTAGTTCCTTTTTTCACCAAAACTCCACCGTAAATCCACAGGTCTCAGCAAGATAAATGCTGATTTCAGATCGATCAGCTGATCCCTGGTGTAAACAATGTTCTGGTCCCCCACAACATTGAAAACAATAACAATCTGAATACCAGTGTGGCTGCAGTACACATACATACATTTATACACATATACATATATATATGTATATATATATGTATGATCCCCGTGTTGAAAAGGCCAAAACAAACCTGAGGTTCTTTTGTAGTTTCTGCAGGGAAACTGTAAATATTTACAGCCGTCCATGTTTGTTTAACGGTACCAACTGAAACATTATCTCCACACACAACCAGCAATACTTCTGTTATAAATGAAAACTAGTCCAGTTTTCACGGTTTTAAGAACAAACTAATCTTCCACGGCTGTTATTTAATCTGAACAATGATATTTAATCCGTGATTATGAGCTGTGAGATTGTTCTCATCGTTTGAATTCATCTGACACCAAAAACAGAAACATAATCTGAAGCCAGACTCACTCAGCAGCTGTTCCTGACATTCCTCTGTGTGTGTGTGTGTGTGTGTGTGTGTGTGTGTGTGTGTGTGTGTGTGTGTGTGTGTGTGTGTGTGTG
>JBAMYA010047243.1:0-10522 GCA_037176975.1 Arrhamphus sclerolepis | reverse complement strand
TGTGCAGACCTGGATGACAAGCTGATGGTGATCCATTCATTCGACTCAGGTGTGTTGTGGGACGGAAACATGTAAGACATGCAGGACAGTGGCACTCGAGGCCTGGAGTTGCCTACCCCTGCACTACACAATATTCTAAAAGTGCTTCAGTATCACTGAAATATCATTAAAGTGAATAAAACAAAAACATACAGCTTTATAAGTGTTGGGCTATTTTCATGATAGTTCTCTTTTTTGTTTTGTGTCTTAAATTGAAATGAAATTGATGACACTAAGTGCAACTTGTGTCTTTGAAACACTGTAGAATCACCCTGGCCAGCCATCCTAATTCTTTTCCTATTCAACATAAAAATTAGTCTGAGTCTTGTTTTGTTTTTTTAACTTTGCATTTGCAGAGGGCAAGACCAAGGGATAAATATATGGCCAATCAGAGAAACAAAGCATGTGGTGTTGGCATAGCAACAACCGGAATAAACAAAAAGACATCAAAATTGGCGTGTGGGGGAATATGAACACTAGTGAATGATTGATATCAATTTTGCAGTTAAAACTTGGTGATCTGAGGTGATAGTTGCAATTCTGTGGAAGAATTTTTGCAAAAGCAGTAGATTGGTGCCTGGTCTGGCAGCTGTTGAACATACTATCAAATGCATCCAGACTTTATTTTTTTCCTAGGTATTCTGGGTAGTATTTGTGTTGAAAGGTTTTAATGTGAGTATTTTATGAAATTTGACATCACAAAAAAAAATAATAATAAAAAATAAAAATAAACAAATGTTGCTAATCTTTCAAATATACCAGGCTGTGATATAGCAAACCACAAATAACCCAGTTTGCGTTAAGTATTTTGAAAATAAAATCAATTATTGTAATAATTGTTTTTTAAAAAAAAAACAAAATGGGGTTGCGTCATGGCAAAAGCTTTAAGGTTTAAAAAATGTTAAAAATAATTTGTTACACGCACATTTACATGAAAAGGGACTTTATTGTAACTTTTTTTGGGAGGATTAAATGTTATTGGTTTCACTGCTGACTCACCCAGATATTTGGGGCTTTGCCATGATGGTTGTGTCGTGTAGTCAAAGGGAGCCAACAAGCTGTTGATTTCATGGACCCTTTTTTTTAAAGAAAAGAAAAAAAAAAAAAAAGATGAGTTACTCCCCAAAAAAAACAAAATCATATTCAGCTTTGGCGATGCTTACAACACGAGTCTGGATATACCTGAACAGGCCGATGCAGACACTGACCATGAGGTAGTAGAGAGAGTAGAAGCACACCATGCACATCAGCAGGTTCTGCAGAACAACCTGATGAGAGAAAAGCCTCCGAGCTGATCAATTTTTATTAGTATTCTTGGGTGTTGAATGACTTTCTCCATTATTTGAGTACTTTAAAAAGCCAAAGAAGTGAAGGAAATTCTTCCCCTTTTTCCC
The DNA here is from genome assembly GCA_037176975.1 of Arrhamphus sclerolepis. Lineage (NCBI taxonomy): Eukaryota > Metazoa > Chordata > Actinopteri > Beloniformes > Hemiramphidae > Arrhamphus > Arrhamphus sclerolepis. The sequence continues at coordinate 9,089 of JBAMYA010047243.1, read as the reverse complement.
TCTTGAACTCTCTAATCTCATTTGCTTCAGACAAACTAGTGACAACAGAATACAGAGGAAACAAGATAGCACAACATAAAACCAACCTATGTGCGTCTCACACTAATAGAAATTCTCTGCTCCTCCGTGACCCAGAAACCCCCTCCCACCAACTTGGTAAGACCCCCTTTCATAAATGACTGCCTGCACCTTTTACAGGAAATGAGTTACACAGCTCCAGAGGGGGAGAGATAAAAGGCCTTTTCTCACAGCTGTCATTTTAGCTTGTCAAGCACAGGTGTAGCTAATTACTTTAATAATGAGCTCTATTCCACACAGGTGAGCAGGCGCCAGGGCTCAGTGGCTTTCTGGCACTCCTTCATGGAACGAGGGTTATCGTTAATCATCTTAGACACGCTTGTGATTTCCTGCTCGGACACGTCAAATGTCTGCCGTGACACTAAAAGTAAAAACAACAGCAATTTAAAATAAATAGGATTTTTTTTTTAAAATAAATAAATAAATCAAAGGATTAGGGGTGTGTGAGGAAAAAATATGTAGGCCTAATTTTAAGATTTAACATAAAACTTCCATCCATTTGAATTACATAGATTTAACTTTTTTTTGTAAAAAGGCTAATAAACTCAATGTGATGCATATGAAATATTTGAGATTCATGTAATACCAATAAACAATGAATTTTAAATACATAGATTTGTGTTTGATAAATCTATTTTGTTTCAAATACTTAAGAACGAGTATAAGTTTATTAGCCTGTTTATGATAAGACGGCAGCTAATGAACATTTTGTGAATTTCTGACGGTATCTCAAGAATTGTCAGTAAAGTTAAGATTCCTGTAGGCTGAAAAATTCCCTTTAAACGCTCCTCTGTGGACCTGGTTGGTTTCACCTGAAACCTGGAAAGTAGCTCAGCTAATGCCTACAGAAACCGCTAAACACCTTTTAACTCTGATTTGTCGGCCACCTCCAGATGAAACAGGCTGCTTCAGAACTTGACCTAGAAACCCAATTTGGGTCTTTTAATTTGATCCTCGAATCCAGTCATACTCAGATAAAAAAAGAAAGAAAGAAACTCATATTCTAGGCATACTCAACTAGAAATACATAAATTGCATGTGTAATATGACAGATGAAAAAATGTAATTAAATTGTGTAAAAATCCATTAAAAACTAATGCCCTATTAATAATCAGTTAACATTGCAGTTTTAAAAAGTGATCGATACATCATGTTACCCGTATTAGCAATAACCTCCTCTTTGCTGTTTTTCATTGTCCCAACTTTTCAATTGTTCATTTCCCTCCCCATTAATAAACATTGATTAATGGGGAGGGAAACACTTGATTATGAGCATTGATTTGAACCACAGACATATTGTTGCGCCCAGTTTCTTGTCAACAGCTTCCCGCTTCCTCCTCTGAGGTCCACCGCTATTCTAGTCTCTAGTTCTATCATTCTAGCATGCTTACCCAGGTATCACTGGGTGCAGTCTTGAGCGAGAAAGGTCCATGGCGTTTTATGAGCGTGAATCCACAGCAGCGACAGCAGTAGTCCAACAACATGAATGGTTGCTGGTCTTAATGGGAGAAAGTAGCCTACATGTGTATCTTTACGCGTGTGTGACAGAGCATGGCGAAGGAAAGCAAGCAGGGCTGGATTAGAGGCAATGGGATTACTACTAAGAAGTTGCAGTAAATCCGAAAAGGGATAAAGGCGAACAACACTGTAATATTGATGAGCACTTCGTAAACACGTCCTGAGAAAGGGATGTTGTGTTCAGGAATTTGACAGTATCATGATTGGCAGTAAAATTAAGATTCCTGGAGGCTGAGAAGTTCCCTGTAAACCAGGGGTGTCAAGCTCCAGGCCTCGAGGGCCCCTGTCCTGCATGTCTTCCATGTTTCCCTGCCACAACACACCTGATTCAAATGAATGGATCGTTAACAGACTTGTGCAGCCCTTGATTCATTTGAATCAGGTGTCTTGTGGCAGAGAAACATGCAGGACAGGGGCCGGAGCCTGGAGCTCAACACCCCTGCTGTAAACGTTCCTCTATAGCACAGGTGTCAAACTAAAGTCCTGCGGGCCAAATCTGGCCCACTGCTTCACTTTATCTGGTCTGTGACAGAGCGTACAAATATATATATTTGCGTGTGATCACCTGTTTATTTCAGTATCGACATCAAAAATGAGATTAACTGCAGTGGAGAGCAGCTGGTTTATGTGAAAAAGTCAGCATTTAAACATTTGAAAAAAGATTTTACAACATGTTGCTAATTTTTGTAAAATTAACCTTTTTGTTAGAAAAATCTCTGATTTGAGGAGAAAAAGTTGAAATTTTACAACATTTGCAATTCTACAACTGTTGTAAAATGTTAAAATGTTGCATAAAGTTGAAAATTTCCAGAAAATTGTAGTTTTAAGTTAAAAAGTCAGCATAATTCTATGATTAAAGCCTCAGCAGTTGACAAGAAAGTCTTGATCTTGCAAAAACTTAAGTTTGATAATACATTTTTTAAATGATTTTTTTAAATTACTATAAGAAAAATAACTGATTTTAGTACAAAATGGCATTTTTCAGAAATTTAAGATTCTATGACAAAAATTCATTTTTTTAATGAAAAAATTATGATGTTGTGCAATTAGTTTTGAAATTTGCACTTATACAAGAAAAGTTTGGTTGTAGTACAAAAGCCTAGATTTTATGATAAAAGCATGAATCTTGTGAAATTTGAGATGTTGGGACCAGAATTAATGGTTTTAATTTTTTTACAATTATTTTTATTTCATTTTTCAGTTTATTTCATTTAGTTTAACAAACATCTTTAGTTTTAGTTTTCATTTTGAAAATAGGTTAGTTTTAGTTTCGTTTTAATCGTAGTTTTAATTTTTGAGGTGTTGACTTAGCTAACGTTTGTCAATATCTGTATCAACAATGCCATACAGTACAAAAATAGTAAGTAGTAATTAAGTAAGTAATTAGAAAAATCTAGTGTTAAAGGTTAAAAGGTGCTGGTAACCAGAATGCAGTGCAAAAGATAACGGATTTCATTAAACATCAAAAAACGAGGAAATATTTCTATTTACTGTCAACAGGCTTTGATTGAAGAGGTAGCATGTTTAAAAACCAATCTTGAAAAATAATTGAATTAAATATGAGATGAGGGGAAGTCAATGTGAGTCTCCACGGTGGATATAACAAACACATATGAACAAAAACACACAAAGCACCTGTACTCGTCCCTCTGCAGATCTTCAGTCAACTATTTTCTTTTTCATTTTAAGGAAATCACATTGCTAAAGAGAAGTTATATCCTGATTTCTCAGACCAGATGACAGCAGGACAACAGAAAATACAACAAAATCCTGGGAGGCAGGAGCACTGACTAAATCTAAAGCTACTGGACAGTTTAGGGATAATATCGTTCCTTACTTCAATCCAGTGTGTCATAGACGATTCCCTACTGGACCTCATCCATGGATTTAATTATTTCATTGATGGAGAATTCATGACATTACGCTCGCTTCTAGGCAAGATGTAAAATGAAGTTAATAGTTAGTCAGTTAGTTTTCCATTGATCATCTCAGTTTTTATTTAGTTTTAGTTTTTATTTTTTGTAAAAAGTTTTTATTTTTATTTCAGTTAAGTGAATTATTTTTTCAGTTAGTTTCTGTTTTAGCCTTTGTTTTCGTTAACTATAATAGCATTGACCATACATGTTTTGAAAGCTTACATCACAAATCACTGGTAGCATTTTTAGGAAACATAAAAAGCCAACCTACATTTTTATGTTTTAACCTACAGCTTGATGTTATAATATCGTCACTTTACGTATTTGAAGTGAGTAGTAAGGCCTGGATATACTTGCTGATGACACGTATGTGAATGCACCATGGCCGACATACGTATCCCATGTTCGTTTGGCACATCGGTCATGCACATCCTCTAAAAACTATGCAACACACACAAGATGCAATATTCACTTGAACACTACAGGCACTAACAACCGTTGTGTTTCTCGTCAATTTCCCACATCAGTAAAACGAGACAAACAAACTCCTATACTAAAATAACTAAAATGACTTCCAATAGTTATGAGCATATGAAAATACTAAACCTTGTAAACATATGGGCTGCATCATAGTCTCTGTCACGCAAAAGTGTGATTTGTGCAGAATTTTTTCTCAATACTCTCAATATGTTTACATAATAGTTATATGTAGTAATTGCATCTGAAATTCTCTTCTTTGTTAGTTTTATTAGGTGGTCATTAAACCCCGGATGTTTTTGTATTCCGACTAAGGACTGAATGTGTCCCAGATCACCTTCAAATGTGTTCTGAGTGATGGGACCTGAATTTGTCTTGGACTGCATTCAGACCTTGCATTAGCCTTGGCCATTTGTGACTGGGTCTCAGAGGACACATTTTTTTACAAGGTCTGAACAGAGTCTTGAAGTGTTTTCTGACCTATGATGGAAAGGAGTAAGAAATGTTTAGGTCCTTTATTATACCGTACGTGAGGACTTGGGGTACATGTGTAAAAACATACTGTGGAGCATTTCTACACCTAGTAAACTTTTTATTTCTCCCGCAGCCTTTAAATATAGCAAAATACTACAGCTGACTTTTGTGAGGTCAAAGGGTTAGAGATGGATTAACACTCCTCATAAATATAGCTTACCTTGGACCCCCAATCATAAACAACCTTGTGATGTCAGTGATGATCCCTGGGCCAGGATGAGGGCAATAAACAGGAAGTGTCTCAGCAGCAAGCTGCATCCCATAATAATCATGCCAAAGACACAAACAATCCCAAAATGCTGGAAAATACAACGTGACAGATAACACAGACAAGCAATTCCAGAACACAACACAAACTTACAACAACCCTGCGAGCAACACACAGGGGGAACATAAACAAGCCGTGTTCACGCAGAGCGCCTCGCAGCTAGAACGGAGGACATCAAATACAGCAAATTATAAAATCAAAGGCCTGTAAATCCAAACAATCCACAAAAAAGAGAAACAGACATAGAAACAACTAGAGCTGCATGCAGAAATGGATCCAAACAGACATAAACAGAGGATAATATGACATTAACCTCACATGTTTTGTGTTAGCCTTGAAACGGTGATGCTTCAATTTATCATACTTACTTATCAAACATGTTGTGCTGGGGAGCAACACATTTCCAGTTCATTTCAAGCTAACAGCAGCCTCGTCTCAAAAATAAAACTGTCTGTGATCCATGTCAAACCCACGCAGATCCGCTCTGGACCCATCACCTGACCATCAAACAGACAGAACTGCAAACACACAGAAATAGAGACATGGGGTGGGGGTGTTGAAATCTTTAATTAAACGGACAGTTTCTTTCAGATTGCAAATGGCACAACCATGGTACAACATATTCAGTTCCTAAAGTATATTGCATGGCCCAACAATTTTAGCTTTTGAGTAATTAGCCTGATGTTGAACTAAGCCTTAACGCTGATTTATGCTTCTGCATAGCACCTACGTGCATTATCGTTTGTGCCACTCTGTGATTACACCTCCAACCACCAGATGGCAGTGCAGGTTCTTTCTGCTTAGCTGTAGCCAAGTTTCCTTTTGCTTACTTTCTATATGCAGCTCAGACATAACAGCAAAGCAAATAAAGTATATTTTACATTAGTTGGGACAAGGGCTGGGCAATGTATTGAAACTGACATTCAGAAACAACAATCGATGTAATCTTGCTCATGTCAGTTATTTTAATTTTTTATCTTCTTTGAAATAGTCATTAAATGACCATATGTAGTTAAACTGTGTGTGCTTCCTTTCTTTTATTTTCAAATCAAAGTTATGTTTCTCTTCAGCCGCTCCCTGTCCAGTGTTGCCACCATGGTGTGATCTGCATGAATCTGGACATCCTGCATAATGGCAGCAAAATCCATGTCAGTGGTTTATGAGAGCAAAAAATAAAATTATACTGAAATGATCTGAAAATAATCAGAAGTGAGGTAGCATGTTTAATTAATTTTGATACATATCGTCCAGCCATACTTGTAGCTGATGAATGTTAAGCACCAGCATTTTTCACAAACATTGGTGCAAACTATCATTCTACCCAAGTTGAAAATGACAAAGAAGAAATAGCCGCAGGAAATTCTTTGACAAAGGAGAACAAAGTGACTAGTGACTAAAATGTAACTGTGTGGGATACACGGATACATTCGGCGAGAGTGCACAAAGGCTACCTTAGGGTTCACATCTACGGTGTAGTTTTGATGCACAAGTGTAAATATAAGCTTTAAATCAGCCTTAGTTTAAAAGCATGATTACTACTACTTGCATTTCGAATTTTGGGTTGAAGCTCATCCAGGAAGTATGCTTTGTTGCAGTTCCTCAACTGACCACTAGGTGCTGGCTGGAAAACAGAGCAAATCTCCATTGACGCCCATGTTAAAAAGTACCAACTTTGCAGCAAAATTAAATGTGTTCATAGCCTGATACAATTTATTTTATTTTATTCTTTGCATATTACATCCATTGACAAAGAGAGATTACGAGATTACGCTGAGACATGTTAATAACCATCCTACTTCCAGGTTGAAGCTCATCTAGGAAGTACAAGTGCATTGCAGTTCCTCCACAGACCACCAGGTTGTGGCTCTAAATCAGAGCAAATCCCTATTGACCATATTAACACCCTGGTACAAAAATAAGTTTCTTCTTCTGTGGTTACATTTTACATCCATGACAACTGTTGGTGATTATTATTATATTTTTTTTGTACCACATCAGATAATTTATATAAAGCAATAAAGCTTACCAATCAGATGCCCAAATGTGATTTGACATGTTTGACTGACAGCTAGCCATTGACTCTGTCATTGGCTTTGACAGCTTTGTCCTGCCTTGGGAACACGGCACCTCACAGTTCGAGGAAAATTGGGCTTCAAAGGCAAATCTGAGGCACGTGACCAGAGAGTTTGTCCACTATTTACAGTCAATGGTTTAAATACTGCTCAATGCAGCAGACGTTTGTCCGGAGAAATCCATTGCCCTTCCCTCAGCTGTGGCCCGCGGGACTCACCCGGCCAGTGCAGCTGTTAGTCCAGTTCCCTCCCATCTCTGACTACCGACCTCAGTCGCAGAGGGAAGGGGAACTTGAAAGGCAACCTCTCCGACTGTACTTCACACCTATTCCTCTGCCGCCTGACACACAAGGGTCCCTGCACACACACACTTGTCTGTCTCCCCATTTTTCACACACAGGCACACAGCTGCCTGGACGCTTAAGATAAGGAACAGGAGCTGTGAGAAGGGGGGAGTGAGCACTCAGAAAAAGTATGTCTCTACATGTTTGTATCTGTGGGTTTTTTGTTGTTTGTTTGTTTTTGTTTTTTTGTTGTTGTTGTTTTTTCATAGGAAGGGAGCTACACTACCGGACTAAAAATGGATGGATTCATTTCCATGTAAAAACGTGTACACAGCTCAGACAAAATAAAAATGATCCCAAATTCTCCAAATGTAGGTATGATATTAAACGTCAAAACATCAGTGACCACTGGTAGTGGCTGTAAAAATGACCAGAGCAGCTAAACATTTTCAGAGGGCCTAAAGATGTCATTACCAGCAGGAGTCAACGATTGGAGCTGCCTCTCCATTTCCCTGACGACTGCGCCATAGGAAAAGAAGCAAGGTCTTCTCAGCATTGATTTTCCTCTTAGGTCTGTGTGTGTGTGTGTGCATGCACGTGTGTGTGTGTGTGTGTGTGTGTGGGTGCGTGTGTGAAGGAGGTCGCAGCAGCAGCTTTCCTAATGGGATGTGTTGTATACAGGGGGGGCCTGGGAAACAACAGTGTAACCAAAGGGAAGAGCAGAAGGAAAACAAGGACCCCTCCCTGTCCAAGTATGGGACAAACATGGTCAAACACACACATTAACACACATGCCTTGTCGCTCTCCTTTCAGACTGATGCAGAGCAGAGCCAAGTTCCTCTTGGACACCTCTCTCTTGTTGTGTTTCTCATATTTGAAGGATGTGTTTTGATGTGAGAGCGGACGCTACGGTGAGGCTCAGCCCCCCACGCATCCTCAGCGTCAAGTTTCAAATTAAAAATGAAGACGAGAGTCACATGTATCTCTGTATATGCTTGCTTTTTTTGTGCCCTGTGGTCCCATGAAATGCCAGCCAATAGAAAGACTTGGATCCGAGCTGGCACACTGCCCTACAGGAGCAGGTGCAGCTCCAAGAGCAGATAAGGAGAATGTGCAGACAGATCTGACAATCAATTTACAAAACACTGATTGAAACGGTTGATACAAGGTTTGATTTCTGTTTTTTTGCTGAGGGGACACTGTGGTCTTACTCTAAACGAGAGTGGGTGTGGGTGGCCCTGTTTGTGTGGGATTAGAGGTGTGTGCACCGTTGGGCTCTTGTGCCAGGGCTCCTGTGCGACATCGTGGAAAATCCTCCTCAGCAGTTTCCTGTGGTCTCCATTATCAGGCCTCGTTGATAAACCAGCTTTTCCCCCCTCTTTCCTGGCTCTCTTCCTCCCCGTCCACCCCACTTCCCCTCCCACACTCTTCTCAATCACATGAATCACCAATGCCACAGAGAGGGCGAGGGGCTGGAAGCAGCTATGCACTGCACTCCTAATACAAATATAGTCGAATTATTCAATATGCCGGTACTTTTCGCTCTGTGGTGATATCACTTCTTGTCTTTGAATCCAAGCAAGCAGTGCTGGTTAGTCACATGCATCGATGCATCTTGAGGGACATTTGGCTACTTCTGTCATTCTGCTGCACACGGTGTATTATTTAAGACAAATGTTGAGTCACTTCAACATGAGGTCATTCCTCCCCTTCCCCTGCTAGATGTGAAACAAAGATATCAGTCAGGATGGAGCTTGTTCTGTTCATGTGTCCTTGGCAAGCCCTTGTAGATTGTGTATAGCAGCAAAATTTGCCAGGATTGTGCAGTGAGTTATGTCACTTTTCATCATGATCATCCTGAGTGAGTGGGGGGGGGGAGGGGGGGGGGGGGGGGGGGGGGGGGGGGGGGGGGGGGGGGGGGGGGGGGGGGGGGGGGGGGGG
>JBAMYA010047242.1:0-10522 GCA_037176975.1 Arrhamphus sclerolepis | reverse complement strand
GACTGTTCAACATTGTTCATGAGCTATAAACATTAATGTACAGTGGATAAGTTGAATTAAAATGCAGGCAGGAGATGTTGAAAAAACAAGTTAGAGTTCATCAAGATTTTGAAAACCTACAAATAAAAAGTGCAACTCTGCAACACCCTCCTATAAGATTTTGCCTCCATGACTTTTATCGGATCGAACACAATGTTGGATGGCGTTTTTCGAGCCATGTCGCTTCCACCTGCGACTATTATTTCTTGTCTTAACATGATTAACATCCATTTTATTATGTGATATCAATTATTTCAGGTCATATACTAAGAAATGTTTCATAAAAATATCTCCAAGCCAACCTTTAGTGTTGAGTAAAAGTGCCCAAATCAGCCAAACTTTGTTGGATAAAGAAAATTTGACTAATGATGATGTGTTGTGTGTTTTTTTTGTTGTTTTTTGATAAGCCTATATTCTATATTGTATCAGCTGGTGCATCCCAAAGTAATGCCCTCTTGTTTAGGAGGAAATGGAAGGTCCCAGCTGACATTTAGATGGTGTCATTGTGGTGTGTTTAGTTGTTGATTGCCCACTGAAACTAATGAGGCAGCACAGTAGGATGCTTATGGTTACCACTGGTTTTTCATGTAGGTTTCATGTAAAGAAATAAATGAATTTAGGCACCTTGTGTTTTTCTTTTTTTTTCACATTTGGAAATTTGTCATCTTGTGGCCATACCACTTCACATTGCAGCATCTTTGTTTTCCCATCCCTCTTCGTACATATGTTTCCTTTCCTCCCTCTCTGTTGCTGTCTCTGTTTAATCAGCTCTCTCAGGACTTAGTTCTGTATAATTAGAGACTGAAACTTTAATCACCATGGATTCAGGGCAAGGAGAGTCGGGTGTCTCAAATGAACACAGAAGAAAATTATAATGAAAGTTTTATAGACTGGCAGTCATTTCATTAAGTCACCTAACAGACACCACAAACAGGGTGGACATATACAAGCTTAATACAAAACAAATAAACACCCAGAATACCTCGTAATCATGTCTGACAGGTCTTGACGTAATGTTCACCTAATTGTTGCGTGGAAGCCTTTTCGTTGCTGGATAAAAAGGTCACAACTTCCAGGAGGTCCAAACATAAAAATAGCTGTTTCTGTCTCCTTCTGTCAGCTCAATATTCCTCTTATCTTAGCTTTGATTTTTTTCTTTTCTTCTTTTTGTTCCTTGTCTCTGGTTTGGAATGTACTTTGCACTCCAGCATCATATTTCCTTCTCTCTTCCATTTCCCTTTTTGTATTTGAGAGACTGTGTGATTAATGGACATTGTTGAATGAATTTTTTTCTGGATAACTGCCAGCCCCAATGGAAGTGCAACCTCATTTGCTTTCAGCAGATCTGTAAGAAAGAAAGAGAAAGAAAAATGAATTTAGACTGGTCTGAACTTTGAAACCAACACTGACCAGTGTTTACTATCTAAATACTTTAAAAACTATGAGCCTGTTGCCTAATCTGTTTTTGCTTCAACAGATTTTATAGCATAACTAAGTGCAATTATTTTCTGTTTTCTTCTTAGAAATTAGAAAATCACTCCTTTTCAACGCAATTAAAGTCTAGCTGGTGAATTCTGAGAGGCATTAAGTGGCAAAACGCATGTTTTCTTAACTTTCTTTGGGGTTCGTGAAGACGAAAAGCAGAGTGAAAAGTGGATGTCGTATTACATTGAAATAAATAAAATATAAACACAAACTTAAAAAGTTCATGTGTAACTATTCCAAGTACAAGGAAGCAACTTTATCCTCACAAAGTTGGAATTAGTTTTGTCAAGTTACTGTAATAACAATTAACTTAATTAGCTTGGATGCTAGCGGCTAGTCTTTTACCGCATTAACATTTCTGCACATCTGAAACAGTTGCTCACAAATTTACAATATGCCACTGCTCACAAACACAAAGAAAGTAACAAAACATGCAATTCCTCGACTAACCACTAGGCAAGGCAAGTTTATTTCTAGAGCACAATTCATACACAAGGTAATTTTTTTATATCTACATAAAATCACAAGTGCTCGCTCCAAAATAGAGCAAATCCATCCATCCATCATCTATATCCATTAATTCCTGTGCGAGGTCACGGGGGTCTGCTGGAGCGTATCTCTTTGGGCGAAAGGCGGTGGGACAGGTCGCCAGCCCATCGCTCGGTGACCAAATCACCGAGTAGATTTCGGTGTACCACATCAGGTGAAATTATATAAAGCAATAAAATATAGCCATTTAATGGACAGCTAGCCATTAGCTGTTGTCATTTTAGTTACTTAATGCTTAGCATTATATTGACTTCTAACCCCCCTGAATGATTGTGGTTGGCCTGAGTGTTTGAGGAAGAAGAACTAAGCAGCCGTGCTATCCTGGCGTCAGCTACAGGCAGTGATCATTTCTGATGTTGCCTTTAAAGCAAAATTTGAAATCAGGTCCCATTGTGGATGTCCGCCGGCAGCTCTGGAGCTAAAGCTTGGCTGAAAGCTGCCGGGAGCCATAACGGATCTCTCAAGGATCTTTCCATGCAAGTCTGCGGGGACCTGCAATCAATCCTCCCGCAACTTGCAGGCTGATAGTGTTGCTTGCCCAACTTTAACACATGTATTTAGGGATAGATGGCTGGCGGCCGGTGGGTCCCATCGGAGCTCTACCAGTCATTGTTTCTGTCAGCACTTACTTCATATTTTATTCCAGTAGCGACACTTGAAATTTAAATTTCTGGACAGATTTGATTAAAACGAATATGAAGAATTATCAATTATCATCCTGAGTCAACACAAACAGAGCCAGCAAAGCTAAAATAGCTAGCTGTAACTGACTGTGTTCCAGCCTGTTTTTGTGCTCTTTTGCAACATGGTACTGCACAGTACAATGGAAAAGATGCTTCTGTAGAAAAAAACAACAAAAAAACAACACAGTGTTCAGCCAATAATATGTACAGCCTATATCCCACTGTAGGTTTACTAGTTTACTAGCAATGAACTAGCTCGTAGCTCTGGTGCAAGTTTAAGCATTTTTCTACTCACAGACCTCAAAACACTAAATAAATGATAAAATTACTCTTGAACTATTTTATATTTGATTAATCAACTGTATAAATGAAGAATGAATAAAGTTAAATTAAAAAAATCAATTGTTTGCTTTCAAGTTTCAAGACTGTTATAACAATTAGTTTAACTAGCTTGAATACTAGTAGCTAAGTGCAAGGTAACAAGCATTTCTCAACTTGCACACCTGAAATCATGTATCTTCCCCCCCTAAAGGTTCAACTAAGCAAAATTAAAGTTGTTTTTGGGCCCTTTTTTCACAAGTTGACACAAATTTCTGAGTCCTTAGAGAAATGCTTGTGAAGTGCTTTGGTCTAGATACCAAAGGGACATTCAGCACAAAAACAGTTTTCAACCATGTCTTAACAGCTCATTTTACAGCTGTCACTTTTCAGGGTTGAGTTATTTTATGGCTCTCTTCCACAGTGTGTGCCTCTTGAAATCAGTGTCACGGCGTTGCACTTCGCCCTTCTGAGGCACAGCATCTGTAGCATGAAGTGATACTTGTCCTTCCTCCCTCCCTCCTTCTTCCTTTACCCTCCTGGCCTTTAGAAGTAGGTCTGCCCTTATGAGCCAAATCTCGTTAAAGATTACTTCCCTCTTAAAGGGTAGCTTTTCCTTGCCGCTGTTTCTTTTCTTAATATTTAAGTAAAGACCCCAGAGCACGCTTGGGGGTCATGCCCTCACTCTCTAAAAAGTGGCTGAAGGCAATGTAATAGACACTACATAAATAAAGTGTAATTGAATTGAATTACATCTGACTTAGTAGTATACCAAAGTTATGCTCTCCAGTGTAGATTTTAACTGCTAACCTGTTGGGAACAGCATCACAATTATCCAAAAATGTGAAAATCACTCAGCTAAAATAGAGGGTTTTAATGTTACACATCAGTTGAGTCTCCAAACAAACAATCAATCTTCTGTTTCATCTGAATTGCTTCCATATTGACCTTGCTTTTAGCGACTTGATAGATGTCCGTGTCCTGATACTCCCACTTTAATAGCTGTTAGCTAGCAGGAGTTGAAGTGTGCTTCATGTTTAAAAGGGACACTGATTTAAGCTGACAGACTCGACTTGCTAAGTTCCTTCGCAAAAACGCCAGCTGACAACAGGGAAATGTGTTAGTCACTCAGCTGCTTTTGTGTTTCACTAAGTAAGCACTATGGAGATGTGCACATATCCAGGACCTTTTACTGAAATCTTCTTGCTTTTTATTTTGTGGGACACTGAATAAATATACCTGTAGCTAAGCAGCTTATTTGTTTCTATTATGCAACTTTCCTGCTGTCCTTTTCAGGCATCAAAGATTTTTATTTTTATTTTTTTGCAGTCGACTTGGATACAAATATTTAGCAGACTTTCTCAGCTGCGGATCATGTTTTATTACTGACATAATTTCCCTTTTATTCATACACATCGTGGAAGCAAGATATTACTCGCTGCAGTGGTGAGGTTAGGGTGAGTGTTTACAGCGAGCATGTCAGAGCATATACCTCTGTGTAAAAGTGAAACAAGAAATAAGTCAGGTTTGGCAATTGACAGAATTGTTTTTATTTGCATTTGCTTTCCTAGTATGAATTCAAGGCCAAGAACATCAAGAAGAAGAAGGTGAGCATCGTGGTGTCTGTTGACGGGGTTAAGGTGATGCTAAGGAAGAAACAAAAGGTAAGTCAGTGGCGATAAGCTTTGAATTTAAACGTGAAATTCTAATTTTTTTTTCTGGATTCAGCTGGAAGAAGTACCACTGCTATATCACTTTGATTGAAAGTAAGTGTCCTGGATTGGTGCTTAATGATGATGTTTTGTGTCATACAGAGAAAAGAATGGACATGGGATGAGAGCAAAATGTTGATCATGCACGACCCAATATACAGGTTAGTTGCAAAACTGAACTTAAGACAATAACACAAAATGAAAACTATATACCATTTTCTCCTACTAAACACCCCCGGGTATGATGCATAATATGACCAGGTGTCTATTTTGACTAACAAAATTCCAAGTATTGTTCTTACATCATTTACACAGATTGGGACAGGCTGTGGTTGGTCTCTAAAAGTCTGAGGACATAGCTTGGCTCTGTTTTTACCTTTTAACCAGTAGAATCTTTTGTATTTGTATTTTTTGTATGAAAAGTCCTTTGTAAATAAAGTTTGATTGATTGATATTATTGGTATCATTATTACTATTATTATGGTGGGTGCCTTTACTAGAGGAAATGCACTATCATTGTTTACTTGCTCACCCCAGGATGCACCCAAATATTCCAAAAAAGATGAACAGATGGAGCAACATTAAACTACTGTCTACAGCTAATTTATAGAACCAAACATGTAGTTGCCAATGTGATGTGATGACGTGATCCCTGCATGTCTCTGTGGAAATGATTTCCTCTAACTCAGCTTCTGTGGATGAACTTGGACCATGCTTTACAGCTCCTCAAATGCACTTCACCTTTTGTGCTTGAATGAGCTATATATCTGCCAAATCTAGTAAGATTCCTTATGAATAATCTACAGCAGGGCATGTAGCGGCTGAAGCATACGTACGTAGACTTGAATGAATGTATTGCTTCCACGGTTGGTCTTTGCTTGGATTCTATTTTCAGGCCCGTGTTTGTGCAAAGCATGTTGTGATGTTTTATCTTAATGAAAGCACGTAATATCTGTATGCGTGACTCAAGGAAATGCATTTGTCCAGGCCTCCGCGTCTTCCCTCCTCTGTCTGTTGATAGTGTGGTCTTGCACGCTGCCATCTGTGGACATGTGAAAGCGTCAGTCACCGCCAAGCAACTCCTGAAAACCGAGCTGTAATGTGTCAAAATAGCAGTATCAGTCAGACCCTAGTGTTACTACTCTGCAGCCGGCCTTGCGTGCCGAGACAAATGTGTGTGTTTGTGAATTATAGATAAATGGCATTTGGCAAACCTGCACTTCCACAAGGAACTGTGTGTGGTAAATGTAATTATCCTCGCTTGTTTGTGCATATGTGAGTGTGTGTCTTAGTGGAAGATGGTCATAATTTGCCTGTCTGCTTCCCAGTGGGAATATTTTGCAGCGTCGGAGCTACAGATGGGCGAGTAGCTCTTAAGCCTTTACTGTGACAGTTTGGTTCAGAGAGGTAGCTTATGTTCCTGGTCAAAACAGAACTACACAGACCAGTATGACTAGCAAAGGAGAACAGCTGCACCATGAGAGTTTAATTTTAAAAACCTGCTTAATGGTTTTTGCTGCTTCAGTCTTTGTGGTGATGATTCATATTATTTTATTGCTGCATGTGCAGAGAAAAATGCACTTAAACATATTTACTTACAACTAAAATTGTTTTTGTGTTTTATTTGACCCTGGCAATCTATCACTTCAGCAATCTAATTCTTTTTTGATGAGTACAAATCAGCAGAAATTATTTTCATTCTAAACAGTTATTGTCCTACGGAAGCCCTAAAGGGTCATATATGCATACATTTTATTTCCACCGTTTTCTCGTGATAACGAGTTATTTTTCCTCCGTTTTCCCGTGATAACGAGATAATTAATTTGAGATCTCAAGGTCATTGCAATGCCCTGATGAAGGTCGATAGACCGAAAGCTTGGTAAAGAATACACTTGTTTGCATGGATCTAAGTGTGCAGAGACTTTTTTTTCTTAGTTTTCTTGAGATCTCAAATTATCGTTATCACGGGAAAACGGAAGATAAAAAATATCTCGTCATCACGGGAAAACGGGGGGAATAAAATATATGTATGTATGGCCCTTTAGGGCTTCCGTAAATTATCCTAAGTTGTTGTTATTGTTTACTTTCAAAGGATCACATGAAGTCATCAATATGATGCTCTAAAATGGTCACATTCCAAAATCCTTTATCAATCCCTGAAGGGAAGTTAATTGTTGCAGGAGTTGTCGTGACTTAAGTCCCTTCGAAGATATCTTCTACATCTTCAGTCGACATGAAACTCACATTACGTAACCGCTCACCACTGGAGGATCGCAAACGACGGGATCTGACAGCAACTCGGGTTGCCCAGCTAGGCTCTGAAAACCACAGTTTATCAGCATAACACGTGTTAATTCGAAGCAAAGCTGCATGAAAAACACCAGTTGAACCTCTGAAATCAGAATCCGAATGCTTCTACTGTCATTGCACACAATGAAATTGTGAAGTTATAGGGAACCGATCCACTTAGAGTTCTGGTCTTCAAAGGATGGATCCTACCATCGCTCCAGGAGCAGTCTGGTAAGGAGCTAAGCCTTATAATGGATCACCATCAAGAAGCTGTGGTCAGTCCTCCAAAAGCAGGTGGACAAGCACAAAAGTACAAATTCATGTCAGGAGGCTAATACAGCAAGAAGTGATGTCCATCAGAAAAGCCCAGAATTTGTTATCCAGCATCCCAGAGTGAATTTCAAAGGTCAGCCCTGAAAATACGTTGGAACTACTATGTTGTATCTAACAATAAAAGTCTTTAAAGCTGCTGAAATCCGAATCAGTGCTTTTCAGCAGACGATGGAAGCAAATACTGAAGAAGCAAAGTTTGCAAAAATCAGAATGTGTATCACAACCAAACTGTACACTATCAATATCCCCCTTTTCCTTAATAGTCTTTTTTTTTAACAGTTTGAAGTCTGTGATTCTGAGTATTTGAATCTGCTGTCATGTTTTCCAGGATTTTCTACGTGTCCCATGACTCCCAGGACTTGAAGATTTTCAGCTACATCGCGAGAGATGGTGCCAGCAACTCCTTCAGATGTAACGTATTCAAATCAAAGAAAAAGGTACAGTTGGATTCGGTCCATACGCCGTCTAATCATCGGAACGCCCGGTTGATTACAGCGAGTACAAATGTTTGCGCACCTCCTGAAGGCCTGATGAGAAAATCGATGCCAGACTCTCAGTCTGTACACGGAATATTAAGTCAGAGGATTAGCTCCGCTCTGTGTAAAGGCTGGAAAGAGGAGAAAACTCGACCTGGCTCCCAACAAAACAGAAAAGATAAGAGTTGAAATCCTTGCAGAATACAGCAGGTAGACTTCAAATTGCTCCTACATTCAATTTTCTTTCTCTCACTTAATATTAACTCGTGTAGCAGATCCACAGAGCAGATGCTGCATCAGATCTCCGTACCTTCTCCTGAGTTTCAGTTTTCTGTGCTCACTTTTAATATTTCCTTCATGTCAGTCAGCTGAAAAACAAACAAACAAAAAAAATCCCTTGTAAATGAATATTTGTTTCTGACGCTGTGGGGATTATCCCATCGACACATCATCAGAACATGTTCAGACTGTTGGAGTCCACTGCCATAAACTTTACCCTTTCACCCTTGTTTTTTACCTGTTTTTTTCTCTCTCTCTCTCTCTCTCTCTCTCTCTTTGTCAGACGCAGGCCATGCGTATTGTTCGGACAGTTGGCCAGGCGTTTGAGGTGTGCCATAAGCTCAGCCTGCAGCACGCTGAGCAGGACGCTGATGGACAGGCCGACGGGGAGAGTGACAAGTCAACAGAAGAGACCAGCGCCCACGGTAAAAAAAAGACAAAAAAAAAATACAGGATGATCGTTTATTCTACCTGCGTACATGAAAAAAGGCTGAGCGCAGCTGAAGACATACACTTCCACAAGTGCTGAGTAATTTCCACCTGGTTTATTTCTTGTATTTTCTCGTATCTTGTCCTGTCTCTCATTTTAAAGAGGCCAAAGTAAGCTGAAGTGGGTGTGATTTGGAGAAATTTTAAGATGAATCAAATGACCAGTCAGTTTCCAGAACAATCTTCCTGTAACAAGACATTTTGATGATGGAGAGAGAGCTGAAACTGTACAGATATTTAATTGCTGTATTTGAATTCCCACCTCTGTCACCATTTCCCCTCAGCTGGCTTTATTTCTTCCAGAATAGCAAAAGTAAAACTCCTCTCTCGCGCGCTCTGCAACTCTCTTAAGCCACCAGTCGTTAATGAAATGAACCAGAAGCCTTGGAAAGACAGGGTCGCCACCCAAATGTGGCAGAAACGAAGAGTGAAGTTTTAGAGAAATGCAGAAATGACCTGTCTCTCTGCTCCACTTTCCACATTTTGAATACCAGCACCGCTTAATGAAGCATTATCGTGTGCAGCATTGGAACATGCTCGCTTAAACAGATTTAACAGATTTAGATTTGATCAGGGGGGAACATTTTAGCTGAATAGCTGAAGTTTAGGATGGCTACCCGTGCCAAGTCTCAGTGATTTCCCAGTCTGTCTTGGGGAGAATACTTAGAGTAGCATCACCATGGCAACGTAAGGGTCTGGTCAGACACAGCTGAGGGGCATTTAGTCATTAATAGCTCTGTCTGCACCAGTGACACACACTTGGATCTGTGGCACGCTGCAGCTGCATACCGTTTCCAAACTCCATGCGTGCCGTTTTCTCTCCGGTCATTTCACAGTTAACTTTCAGACAGTAGGGTTCCGGCTCATCACCCCACCTGTGCAGAACAGGAAGAAGCTGCAGGACTGAAACCAGCAGAGGTTGTGTGGGGGGAGGAAAGAGGGGAGCAAGTGTATCTTAGCTGTATGTCAAAGTGGGAGAGAATCATCCATTCATCCATTTGTGCGTTCTCTGCTACAAATTCATTATTTTATGGGAAAAATTGCACTGTTTGCTGAGCCTCAGTCGTCAGTCTTTTCCATCCCGGTGGCCTAGCAGGAGTCTCTACGCCCACCATACGTACGTTTTCTTTGCTCTTACAGTCAGGTTGGTTCATGGGAGAAGCTCTAACGCCTTCGTTGTGACCAAAGACCTAGTTTTCATTCCATGCAACTATTCAGTTATAGTCCTGTTTGGACCATTTCAGAGGACATTACATTGATTTCATGTTATGTAATGTCATGTAATATTGACTCTTTACCTCAATTCAAATCCAGACTCAAAAATCATTTGTTTATTTGTGTTTCACCTTTGTAAAGTGTCCTTGAGTGACTTGAAAGATGCTTGAAATAAAATATATTATTAATATTATTATTATTATTATTATCATTAGTATTATTGTCAGTATTATTATTATAGTTCACTCTATTTCATCCCGGGCTACATCATCACCATGGTTACCGTTATAGAGCCAGTTATTCATTACTTTCTTAAGCAGTGATGCTGTCAGATTTCCCACTAGTTCCTGGACTCTCAGAGAGGAAAAAAAAAAAGAATTTTTGTCATCCATCCATCATCTATACCCACCATGTCCTGTGCAGGGTCACGGGGGTCTGCTGGAGCCTATCCCAGCTTATGTTGGGTGAAAGGCAGGGGTCCACCCTGGACAGGTCACCAGTCCATTGCAGGGCCACATACATACAACCATTCACACTCACACCTAAGGGCAATTTATGAACACCAATCAACCTATCAAGCATGTCTTTGGACTGTGGGAGGAAGCCAGAGTACCCGGTGAGAACCCACGCAAGCACAGGGAGAACATGCAAACTC
>JBAMYA010047241.1:0-10524 GCA_037176975.1 Arrhamphus sclerolepis | reverse complement strand
AAATAATAGAGGAGCCTGATAGCTATATTAAATATATTAAATATAATATAATATTATATTACTATTACTATTATATTACTAATACTATTTTATATATATTAAAACTTTTCTTTACAACTTTGCAAAAACTTTGGGTATTTGTTTTTTGAACAGTTCTCTAAAGAGAACAGTTATGTAGCTTTGCCAGCATGCAAGTCTTGCTGTGGAGTCTAAGATATAGCTTTTAGACTTTTTAGTATTTCTCTGAGTATTGGACTGTGTAGCCTTGGTGTAAATTGGCTAGGACATCCACTCCTGGGAAAACTGCCTTGCATGTCTTGTGAATAAACTTTATCTTTGTAGAATATTGAATCCCAAATTGACAGATAACTCAAGAGCAGCAGGCTATGCACAGTGTCCTCCAGCAGTAGTTGAAGGTTCATCTCCCGACCTGTGACCCTTTGCTATGAGTCTTTCCCCTGCTCTCTGCCGCCCTTTCAGGTCTCTTGACTTTCAATGATAAAGGCCACTAAAACCTCAAAAAAGTGGGAGAAAATAAATTTTTCCTTTCTCCATATTCACGTGCAACATTTGCTGCTTTCAAGCAAAATCATTGACGTATTTCCTTCTTGGGTTTGTGTTAATATACACCTTAATACTCTAAACCAGCTAAATCAGAAAACTTCTGCATTTATATAATGCTCACATTTCCTGATGATAATTTAATCAATTGCATTTTATCAGCACACTTAAATCCTACTTACCCTCTTAAATCCTACAAAAGTAGTAGGCCTGTACTCAGTTTTTTCAGACACTGTTTTTAAGTTTTGACTTCGTTTTTTGTGTGTTGTTTGTTTAACAATGAGGCAATTTTAAAAAAAAATCTTAATTGTTCTCAATCAATTCACACATTTATTTCAAGCTAAAATATTTAACATGTGGATGCAAATTAAAGTGATGCGGAGTAATGCAGGGTTATGTTCTTGGACTGACACTCTTCTCCTTATATATGTTTCCTTTAGGAAACATAATTAGGAGGTATGACATAAATTTTCACTGTTGTGCAGAAGATACTCAATTGTATTTGTCCTTGCAACCACATGGAGCTAATCAAATAGTCTCTTCGGATGGATGAGAAGACCTGGATGAACATTGGTTTTCTGCTTCTTAATTCAGATAAAACTGAAGTTATTGTAATTAGTCTCAAGCACCTCCGGGAGGCTCTGTTGCGTTGTACAGTCAATTAAGATCACATTCCCTTAGCCTCTAGCTCTACTGTTAGGATCCACAGTATCATTTTTGACATTTACTTGTCTTTTAACTCTCAAATGAAAAGGTCCCAAAATTAGCTTTCTATCATTTGTATAATATCAGGAAAATTTGAAAAATGTAACTCAAAAGGATGCATGTCTTTGTTACCTCTGGCTATATTAGTGAAATGCATTATTTGCTTTCTGTATGGACACCCTTGTTAAAAACCTTCAACTATCCAGATTGCTGCAGCATGAGTACTAACCAGAACTGGGTACACAGACCACGTCTCACCAATTCTAGCTTCAGTGTGCAATGTGCAACCTGTATGTAGCCTGTTGCAAATGCTCTGGATCTTTTTTATACTTTCATTTCTATTTTAATATCTTTCTTTAACTTGTTTTGCTTGGACTTTTTTTTACTTAAAACAAGGACTGCAGCCTACTAGTGGTCAGATTTTTATTGATTTTTGATGATTTTCATCTCCGCATTGAAACTTGTTTTTGGAGTTGTGGAGCAACAGAACATGGTCCGCATTGTTGATCAGCTGATTGACCTGAAGTCAGCTGTTATCTTGTCGAGACCTGTGGATACACCAATGGAGTTATGGCAAAAAAACACAGAGGATGCAGAGGGAACAAGAACCTACGGAGAAAGAGACTGTCTTTGAAACGTCAGCTGATTGAAAGAACTTTTAAGCCGTGTCTCCCGTCTCTCGTCATGGGAAATCCCTCTGGAATGATATGGATGAACTGACAGCATTGGCCCAGAGTCAAAAGGAGTATAGAGAATGTAGTTTAATGTGTTTTATGGAGACTTGGCTGCACCAGGATATTCTTTTAGCGTCCTCTGCTCCTTTAAACACTTCAAGGGCGAAAGAAAAATATCCATCCAGTGGAACAATTTTGGTGTCAGGAATCATAAGCTCTTATTAGCCATTTGGATATCTCCCCTATTGTGATGTCAGTTTAGGGAAATTTTCATAGTACCACCCTGGTACCACCCCTCACCTATCAACCCCTAACAGAGCCCCCATCCACGAGATTAGTAGAAGATCTATCATTTTGGTTTGCTGGTTTTATGAGCACCGATGCTGAGTGGCATGGCAACAAGCAAAGGCAAGTCACACATGAAGGGTTGTGTTGTTGGCTGCTAAGAACAACTCAAGTGCTTGCACTTTCTTCCAGCCAAAGAACTGAAGAGCTGCATGGCTCCATTTAATTTCGATGGGCATGTTCCTGCAACAATCGGCCAGAATCCTGCTGTGTGTGCGAAACACTTCAAGGCTTTGAGAACCTTGAACAGTACATAGCGGGATTAGCCAGCAGACTTTTTCTGATGGAGGGATCTGTAGCTACTGTCCGTGGCAAGTCAGCAGATGAGGGAGATGTACAACCGATAGAGTCATGTTATAGTTAAATAATTTCTGAAAGTAATGCTTGTTGAAATTTTATTGTTATGCACAATGGAGGCTGCCATCAAGTAAAAGCCGTTAGTGTAGGCTAATGTTAGCTGTTATAGTCTCACTTTAAAACATTACCCAAAGTAAATGTACATTTCCTGTGGAACTCCACATTTCATTTAGGCTGCAAGTGTTTGTCACAATTTGTACTCAAGGACAAACAATATCAATGATGATGAGTGTCTTCTACAGCTCGATAATTTGTTAACCCTCTGTGGTCGCTGATCATGGTGGCATGATCGGATCACTTCACTTTTTTAGCGTGACTACACTGGAAAACGACATTACCCAGAGTGCTCTGGTCATAGAATAGGCCTAGGTGGAGCCTGGCCAGCAACAGCTTATTTGCATAAAAGTGACAGAGCCCTTCAATGGCAAATTCTGAAAGGGAGTGAAACTGGTGAGAATGGAGCTGTGGGATCTTTTTATGTGAGAGTGATTTTGTGCAAACTTTGGGTAATTAACTTCAAGAACACGTTTTGTATAGCCCATAGACCTATTTTAACTTGTTTTAAAAGAGGTATAATATGTCTCCTATAAGGGCTTCCACACAGTTTGAGCGGATGGAGACATGAGGAGTGTTAAGCGCAAAGAGGGAGGGCTTCCTGTTCTTGTTACTGATTGATGGTGTAACCCAGCACACATCACCCTGAAGGAGCTTATCTGCCGCCCCGATGTTGAACTGCATGATGTCGGGCTGCACCCTTAATATATTCCCAGGGAGTTTTCCCATTTGCTTCAGGTGGCTGTTTAGGAGAAATTTCCCCCGGGGGATTAATAAAGCAATCTCTGATTTCTGATTCTGATTACATTGGCTCCCTGTTAGATTTAGAATTGAATTCAAATGATTACTTCCTACAATGCTTTAATGATAAAACTTCAATATATCTTAAAATCAGATCACTCCACTCCCTGAATGCAGGTTTACTTGATATTCCAAGAGTCTGTGGGTCTAGAAGAGCCTTTAGCTATCCGGCTCCTCCATTATGGAATCAACTTCCTTAAGTGGATCTTGGACTAAAAACGGGCTACATAAGCATGTTGTTGTTATTGTTTTGTTATCAGCTCCAGTTTTGCAAATGTTTAAAGCCTTATGTTCGGATTACTCTGCTAATTCTTTTCACAGACAGAACAACTGGTTCTCAGTGGGTCATGGCTGTTGGTTTTGA
This sequence comes from Arrhamphus sclerolepis, assembly GCA_037176975.1. Lineage (NCBI taxonomy): Eukaryota > Metazoa > Chordata > Actinopteri > Beloniformes > Hemiramphidae > Arrhamphus > Arrhamphus sclerolepis. The sequence continues at coordinate 6,663 of JBAMYA010047241.1, read as the reverse complement.
ACACACCTTAAATAAAAAGGCAAAGGCAGGAACAGGGTGATCCTTCTATTATGGATTGTGGATTAAGGACAGCTAAAAATGTTGCCTATATTCTTCAGTGAAGGAATGGTACTCAGATTTAGTCCAAAAATACACTCATCTATTAATAAAATACTAAGTGGACAGAATCCAAAACCACTACACAAACAACATTCATTCAGCCGTGTAATTTCTAGATCCAATGTCTGTTGTCTTTTTTTTTTTAAGGAAAGATATTATTAGCACAGTCTTCTCTGTAATTGTGCAGGCAGGCTCTATGCTGGAGACTTGTTGTGTGCTCAATTATTAACAATTTCATCGTTCAGTGTTTTTCCACTGCCTCACGTTACTATGGCAACCACTCGTAATAGCTTGAGGACAGTCTGGGCCTATTGTAAAGGGAGGAAGGAGCAAAAATGTTTTCTACTATTTTCTCACAGCAGATGTTCATGTGCAACTCTTGGTAGTGTGAAGGCAGTCCATCTTCCCAGTCAATGGAAAAAACCTTACAGACAATCTACCCACAAGCAGACGTCAACTACATCTCACCACCTACTAGCTGCTTGTAATGCAGAGACAGTGTGTGGGGTGTAGAGAGCAGAGTTGTAGCTCGAGAAGCTTGTTCACATCTCGTGTCTTTACTGTGCCTCTCTGCTCATGCGAGCATCCCACATCACCCACTGTGCTGTCATAGGGCTTAATTTGTCTTTTTCAGTGGAATTACTTGTGTCTTACTGCAGATTATGGTAGGTTTCACTGCAAGACCGCCAAGTATGATTCCTTCATTTTCACCTTAAATTACACCTATAGATGAACCTGCATGCATGAGTGGGAGGCTGAGGGGCAATGAGTTTCAGACCCGGATTTGAAGGAGGTCCAGGGAGCCTCATTTATAATAGATAAAAGCTGTTATCAATTAAACAACAAAGCAACACGAAACAACCATATACCATTGCAAAAGGATGACAAAGTCATACAAACTCCCCTTTTAAAATCATAAATAGGTCCAAATGACCATATAGGCATACTTCATGTTTCATCCAGGCCACATCATCACCATGGATCAGATATTCTTCACTTTCTCAACCATCTATGTTGTCAGATTTCCTCCAGAACAAAGTTCAAAAAATGTTGACTTTGTTTGCAAAAAAGCAAATTTTGTTGTGACAGACTGAGATTTTTTCTCAACGACTATTTATCCTGCAATCACAAATGTCACAAAACATTTTAGATTTAAGATTACATTTTTTTTGTTGGAAAATATCAACTTTTTGCAACATTTTTACATTATTCAGTCCCTCCAGGATCTTGAAGACTTCTTAATTATTTCTTTGTGATTTTGCGATCATAAATGTCTGATTTTGCTGCAACTTTTCACAAAAATTGCGATGCAATATGCAGAAATATTTATAGCTATTTTGTTTCAAGAAAATGGAAAAATTCCAAGTTAAGGAAAAAACTGCAGCATTTCTTTTATTAAAGACAAAAAACAAGATGCAGTCCCCTTTTTTAATATAATTAAATGAAAAATCTCAGTCTCAAAACTAAAATAATGAGGTGCATATGAATGCATATTATTCAAGATATATATATTTAAATAACAATTTCTGACAACATTAAGAAGATGTAATTTAAAATTAAGGACAAACTAAATTATTTTGCAACTAACTAACTAGTTAACTGTAGAGTTGGTGATTGCCAGTCTTCCCAGGACTGGCCTTTTCTTTTATGTGCCAATTCTGTTAAAGCCACAACTGCACAAAACCTCAAAGTCACCCCCTTTAACATGCTCCAGTCCTATTAATGGAGGGCCTAGCTTTTTTTGGCCCCAAACTGACCCCTCTATTAACAGGAAGGACAACTAAATGCTGCATTTTATGGTGTGACGTGACATATAGACATTGTAGAATGTCAAACTGTCAAAAGCTTCGTTTGAGAAGGTGTGTTTGCAGGTGAAAGAAAACTTTACATTTTAATTATTATACAGCTGTCACATATCAAGCATTTTCAGCTGTGTGGATGCACTTGTTAAAATTTAATGTGAGAGAATCTCTGAAGAGCTTCTCACACTGGTCACAGGAATAGGACTATTCAGCTGTGTGGGTGTGTTGATGCACATGTAGATTCAAGGCCTGTCCGAAGCTCTTCCCACACTGGTCACATAAATGAGGCGCTTTGCCTCATGTATGAGACCAGTGCGATAAGCTGATGAGCATGCATGGAATCATGCATCTGTGGCCAAAGGCAGTTGATTAATTGGTAGCATGTTAAGGAGCATGTAGGGGATATAAATGATTGTGATTCACCTGAGCAAGGGTTAAGATGGCACATGTAGCCTTACTAGAGGATATTGCAGCCCCTACACAGAGGAGTGAGTCTGTATTCATGGAACGTCACAACATGTTTGAGGAAAATGATGAATGGCTTATCAGCCATTTCTGATTGCCAGGGCATGTGCTTCTACAACTATGCGATTCTCTGGAACATCTAAATCACCCGATACACCGTTCTCATCCGATACCTCATCAGCTGCAAGTCCTGCTCATCCTCGGTTTCCTGGCTACAGGTACATTTCAGAGAGAAATAGCAGCCCAGGCTGGGATTTCCCAAACCACTCTGAGCCAGGTCATCTGACAGGTATTAAATGGCATCTTAAGGCTAATGCCTGAATATATAAAATTCCCATATGATGAACATAATCAGACTGATGTGAAGAGGGTTCCATGGTATAGCTGGAATACCAAATACAAATGGTGCAATAAACTGCACCCATGTATGCCAAAAAAAACAAACAAAAACATCGATATACTCAGTGCAATATATGAACAGAAAAAAACTCTGTCAACATGCATATTATCCGTAATGCACCTACCATATCCTTAACGCTGTGCCTGCTGGCCAGGAGGCACCCATGATTCATTTAGTTTGCAAAAAATACAGTGGAGATGTGATTTTTTTGGCATCAACTTTTATGTCAAACCTCTTTTTTTGCACCTGGGCCACAGACAGCCTCGGTTACTGCTGTCCAAGCATTTTTTTTAAACCGTCATCACCCTTGAGGGGACATTCTGGAAAAGTATTCCTTTTCTGGCTTCCACCTCAGACACAATTGTGTCAATTTCTGTGGTTGTAAAGTTGTTTTGTTGAGTTCTTCAAGGTTCTGGATATTGTGGGAAGGGGGGGCATAGGATATGTTCCAATCACACAACCTCAGTCTCCCTGGTAAGGTCTATGCAGGACTGCTGGTGAAGAGAGTCTGATTGTCTGATCTGTCCTGGCTGTAGAACACTGGACCAGCTCTACACCCTCACTTGGATCCTGGAGGGAGCATGGGAATTTGCCCAATCAGTCCACATGTGTTTTGTGGATTTGGAGAGGGTATTTGACTGTGTCCCTCTGGGTGTCCAATGGGGAGTGCTCCTGGGGTATGGGGTGCTGGGTTCATTGTTACGAACCATCCTGTCCCGATCCAACTGGAGCGAGGGTTTGGTCCACATTGCTGGTCGTAAATCAGATTCATTTCCAGTGAGAGTTGGACTCCGTCATGGGCTGACCTTTGTCATCGATTCTGTTCATAACTTTATGGACAGAATTTCTCGGCTCAGTCAAGGAGCAGAGGCGTTCCAGTTCAGTGGTGTCGGGATTTCATCTCTGCTTTTTGCAGATGTTGTGGTCTAGTTCACATCATCGGGTGGGGACCTTCAGCTCTCACTGGCGCAATTTGCAGCCATGTGTGAAGTGGTGCAGATGAGAATAAGCACCTCCAAATCTGAGACCATGATTCTCAGTTGGAAAAAGGGGTAGAATTCCCTTTGCAGGTTGGGAGTGAAGTTCTGCCTCAAGTGGAAGAGTTTTGTTCATGAGTGTGGGAAGAATGGAGGAGGAGATTGAAAGACGGATTGGTGCAGCGTCTGCAGTAATGTGGACTCTGTACTGGTCTGCGGTGGTGAAGAGACAGTTTATCCAAAAGGCAAGACTCTGTGTTTATTAGTCGATCTTCTTTTCTACCCTTGTCTATGGTCATAAACTATGGGTAGAAACCTAAAGAATGAGATCACGGATACAAGCGGTTGAAATGAGTTTCCCCCGCATGGTGGCTGGGCTCTCCTCTAGAGATAGGTTGAGAAGTTCACTCATCCAGGAGAGACTCAGAGTAGAGTTGCTGCTCCTCCACCAGCCAGTTGAGGTGGTTCAGGTATCTGGTCAGGAAGAGTCTTACCTTTAGACTAACCATTCAGGAAGTATTTCAGGCATGTACAACTGGGAGGAGACACCGGGACAGGCCCAGGACACGCTGGAGAGATTATATCTCTCGGCCTGTCTGGTCGTCCTGGAAGACCTGGAGAAGGTGGCTGAGGAGCAGGAGGTCTAGGAATCTGTGACCTGAATCAGGCTAAGCAGAAGTTAGTGGATGGATGGATTGTCTTTAGTTTATGTTTTTAAATTTGTGTCTTTTACCTAGATTTTATGTATTTTATCCTAAGTGTATTTTACTTGTTCAGCTCTTTCAGTGGTTGCTGTTTTTAAAGTGCTTTATGAATAAAGCTGACTTGGCTTCCATCTCAGCAGTGAGGTGGAAGATATGATGAAATGTGACAGGGAAGCTGTGGGTCAAAGGAGGGTGGGAGTTCTGTTTGGCTGAGGGAGGAGAGGAGGATGCTGAGCTTGTTTCTGAACTGAACCTGTTGAAGAATGTGTTCAGTTCATTTGCTCTGTCCAGACTTCCATCCATCTGATCCTCCTTCATGATCTTCTTCATGCCTGATCACATCTCTGAAATTGTTCTGCTGGAGCTTGTTCTCCAGCTTTCTCCTGCTTGTTCTCTCTAATCTTGACTTTAAGTTGTTTTTGTTCTGACCTCAATAATTCCCTGTCTCCCCCCCGAAGGCTCTTTTTTCCCATTGGCTTTGCCTCTGCTCTCCTCTTCAGCTCATCTGGGATTTGATGTCTCAGTCTGAGTATTATTTGGCTTCTCAAAATCTTGATCAGCTGCTTCCACTTGCAAACAACTCTCACGTTCCTGTGGTTGCTCATCATAGCAGGTGGTATAAAAAAAAATAAAATAACAAAGGAAATCCTTCAAAAAAAAAAAGAAAAAAGAAAAGTCATTCAAAGATCAATGTTGTGCAATGCCTGCAACTTAGGTACTGAGCACTGGGTGATAAAAAGGGGAAAAAATGTGGGATAAAAAAAAAAAAAATAAATAAAAAAAAAAAAAAGATGGACGTAGTGTCAAACTCAAAGTCCGCAGGCCACATCATCACCATGGTTACCATTGAAGGGCTGGTTATTCTTTATTTTCTTAACCAGCTATGTTGTCCAATTTCCTACTAATTTTGCAACCTTCATCATAACATTGGGACTTTTGTACTAAAGTCTGTTTTTTTCTTGTAAAATCACAAAATGCTTGTGAAAATTGTGCTGTAAAGTTGTAAAAATCTTGCAACATCACCATCACAAATATGAAAAAAACTTAAATTTACTTATTTATTTTTTGTTGGAAAATATGAACGTTTTTCAACATTTTGACATGAAATTAGAACATATATTTATCATTAAATGACTGAGTGAATGAATGAATGAATTATTTTATTAAATTTATTAGAATGTTTGACATGTACTGTAAATGAATAAGACTTTTATGAAAAAAATAGGGACACAAAGCTTGTAGAAATGACCAGAGCTGCTGTTACATGCTGCCACCATGAGCGGCGCTATTCTAGAATCATATCATGAATCATAACAATGATAAATCATTTATTTGGGACAAGACAAAAGAACAATAATAACTGCAAAGACAGAATTAATAATAATACTACAGAGGGAAAGATGCAAAACAATATATAAACAAAGAGCAGTGATGAGATTCAAAAAGACATCTGGACACCAAACAAAAACTCATTTCCAGTCTGGGTATCTTGCTCCTCCAGTGTGTAGGAAGGGTTTGCACCCACAGGCCAAAATATCTCATGATGGTCTGATAACATTCTGCCGCTGACGCACATCTGAGCTCACACAGGTGGCAGGGGGGCCCTTCTGTCAAAAATAGTAGCTGACTGTTAGCATTTGTGCCCCCTAGTACTCAACAAAACATCCTGAGAGGTTGAACATGGGGATGCTTTGTTTTGGCATCAAAATTCAGACCTGAAGACTGCACCCTATGTGGTTGCCATTTGAGTGCTTATAAACTCTGGCTATGTTCTACTTGCATTTCAGCTTCAGGCTTGAAAATGATTGTGTTAAAGTCAGAAGGGCACAGATTTGAACAGCTTGCTTCAGACAGTGGCGAATAATCTGAGCTGCTCTAAATCTACACATAATAGTCATAAGTGGAGGCAGAGTGATTAACACGTGCAGTGGTGGAAGACATCGCTGAGTCATGTGACTCAGATTTAATCTCTCTTCTTATTTTAGACAAGTTTAATGCAGCCTCCACACACACAGTAATATTTTATCAGTGCTATAGGGGTCATTCTACAGAGCTGTGGTTTCATGTTATACATACAAAAATCTTCTCAGTATTGTGCAGAACATTATGCTTTATGTGAACATACACATATTAGCCTCTTGGGGCCCACCACTATTTTGTAGCAAAAACGCCTAAAATGACATACCCAAATTAAAATGACTGTAACTTCTGAACCG
>JBAMYA010047240.1:0-10525 GCA_037176975.1 Arrhamphus sclerolepis | reverse complement strand
CAGTTATGTTATTACTGATTCTTTTTAACTTTGCTATCTTCAGCTTTGGGATGGCATGAACCACTCCAACCCTGAACCCTAAAATGGGCTTCCCCTGTTTTAAAAATCAGCAGCCGCCACTGAGAGGTGTGTATCATCTGCATACAGCAGTAGCATGAGAAGATATTAGATTTCAGTCACTTGCCATGGCACACTCACGGTTCGACTCATCCAATCATGACGAAGTAGTGCCAGTGCAAACATCACTCTGTCTCTCTAACATCTCTCTGTCTTGCTAACATCCCAGTGTCTCACTATTATTCCTCTGTCTTGCTAACATCCCTCTGTCTTACTAATATCCCTCTGTCTTGCTAATGTCCCTCTGTCTTGCTAACATCCCTCTGTCTCGCTAACATCCCTCTGTCTTGCTAATATCCCCGTGTCTCACTATTATCCCTCTGTCTTGCTAACATTCCTCTGTCTTACTAATATCCCTCTGTCTTGCTAATGTCCCTCTGTCTTGCTAACATCCCTCTGTCTCACTAACATCCCTCTGTCTTGCTAACATCCCTCTGTCTCTCTAACATCCTTCTGTCTTGTTAATATCCCTCTGTCCTCGTACCCGCCTGGCTGGTTGACCTACCCAGTGCTCTTATGTCTTCCTCCTCTGGGAGCTCTAAAACTCCAACTTCCGGTTCCAAACAGAAAGCACACCTAGCCTCCAACAGTAAGAACAGATCCAGTTTGGTCATGTTCCCTCTGCAGTAAACTGCAGCCTCCAATTCTGCATCAAAAAACATGACCAGATGTTTGTGGATTCATTCAGATGAATTCTCAGGTATCATCATGGTCCATGTCAGCGAAATAGCTCCTTTATTTTAATGGATACCAACAAAACCAGAGTCAAACACCTCTGGTAAACCATTACAGTTGGTCTTCCAGTCAGTTCTGGGAGCTTTAATTAACTGCAGACCCGTTTAGTCAACATCCTTGCAGTATTTCTTTTGCTGCGTGAATGCTGGAAAATCTTTGCTTTTCTTCCATCCAACTGTCCTTTTCAATTTTATTTAGCGTCTATTTTCAATAAAATTGTCTCTAGATGCTTCTGAGAAACCCCCGATGATCCCCAATCATGTGACAAAGCCCTCAGTGAAAGGAAAAAAAAGTGAATCAAAAAGTACCTCCATCACGCTCTGAGACTGCACCTGCAATACTTCTCTACACTTTAATTAATAACCGCCATCTGTCAAGTTGTAATAGTTTTACTCATCATATGAAGCAACAGCCTGATCTTTCATGTACATTTTTTTGTCTTTGTCTAAAAATTTCCGAATATCTGAACTTCACTTATCTGTCCCGAATCTGCCTTTACATCTAAACTAAATACCTTTGATGGAGCCGGGTAACACATGATTCATATTATATCTTCAGAGGGATTCAGGATTTATCTCCATGTCCTGCTGCATATAATCCCTCCCTTCTAAGTAAGTGAGATCTATGTTTGAAGCTCTGCTCTGCCGTCCACCTGCAACATCTGCAGCTACTGGAGCTTTTTCTGTTTTCTTGGTTCCAGGACCACATCTGGTTCTCATGCCATTGTTACGGTTTCCCATCCCTCTGTTGGTATACACCTCCAGCGAGATCTCTCTTTCAGATCTGACATTGATGATTACCCAGACGTGCAAGCCCCTCTTTGGCCCCTTCCTGGCCCAGGTTGCTGATTTTTCCGCTGTGGCCCCTGTGGATGACGTCAGTCATCAGCGTCCTGTTGGTTCATGCTTATGCTGGCGACCGTCAGCTTTGCATCATCGCGTGGCGGCTGCCAGGTGTCCGGAAGAAGCACATATCCTCCTCGTCTACCAGATTAAACCCTTGATTGATTGTTTGATCTTCATTATCACAGTGACTTTCTCTAATCTTTGGTTACGTTCATGCTGCCAACGTCCTGCAGCGCTACGATGCTGAAAGAAACAGGAATCTGCACCAATTAATACCTCTTTTTTTAGAGATCTGATGGGAGAAGCGTCTCAGTAGAAGAAAAATGGAAATATTAGTCTACTTGTTTCCAAAAAGTGATGTTTATTTAACAAAAATGAAGCCAGGAAGGGAAAATTATGTGGTAAAAACCAAGCACCACTATGAGTTACAGCAGTAACATCCAGTCTCCCACATCATCGTAGACCAGGGCTTTTCATGTCAATAAAAAATTATGTTGATATTGCTTTTATACTGATAACTGATTTTGATTTTTAATTTTATTACCGATGATGTGACCCTTTTAATTATAACCATGGTGATGATGTGACCCTTTAACAGTAACCATGGTGATGACATGGCCTAGGATGAAATAGAGTTTGGCACCTCTGGTCTAAAATAGCTTTCTGAGTTTGAATCCTGATAGCTTCAGGAAAAGCATTGGATAAAAAAATGTGTCAAACTAATCATGCAGCTCATTCCACTACAGCACTACTATGCTATGTATAATAGGACTTCCTGTATTCTGGAACTTGAACTCAGTGGTCTCAAAATTGAGGTGTCATTTTTTATAGTCAATGATATGCCGCTCTGTTGCGGAGGGAGAACACTGAGTCATCCAACTTTACAACGTTTCTTCAGCTCATTGAGGTTTTGTGTTTTTGCTTTTGCACAACTTTGCTATGGTCCAACAGGACGCTTCAATCAGCTGTCTGGACCGTTCTAACAGCTGGGATTGTTTTTTCCTCCAGTCTGGTGTAGCTCTGCTAGCCTGGTCCTCACTAGACTCTTCACTTCATTACATTCCTGCAAAGAGTCTGGCCACTCACACGTTTAGTTTCTGGTGGGCGAGACGCATGTCTGAAGTTTAAAATCATTCATTAACGCTCAGTCATGTTATGCACTCACACAGCTGCTGTAATCAGTAAACAGCTCTGTCCAAAGATCAATAAACTCTGAATCAAAAACCAAGTTCTGAGTCAACAAAGGCTTTGGTTCCAGATCAGGTGCTCAGCGTTGGTTCTGGTTCTGGTTCCAGATCAGGTGCTCAGCGTTGGTTCTGGTTCCAGATCAGGTGCTCAGAGTTGGTCTCAAAGCTATTGTCGTGTACATGGATCATAATGTGCTTATGTTTTTGACGATGTTGAAATGTCCTAACCAGCGTCTGATTTGTTGGCTGCTCTTTGCGAGTCCGTTTCCTTGGACATACAGTATGAAGGGATAATGTAGTTGCCGATGCACTTTCCTGGGCCCCTGTGTTGTAGGTCGTGGTTCTGGGTTTCGCCCTCTTCACCGCTGCCTTCTTACTGCTTCTAAGGTGCCCAGCTGTGGGGATGGAGAGTTTGTATGAAGAGAGGGGGCTGAGCTGGCCAGCCTGAGATTGGAACACCTGTTTGTCTGGTCGGTATTACAAGTATTTTAAGAAAATGAACTGTGTGGAAACAACTGCTTTCGGTTTTTGGGTTCTTTTTTTTTTAAATTTGGCTTCGGATTCCCATGGGGGAACACATGCTTTGTGGCTGGGGGTGTGAAATCCCTCCCCTTTTGATTGGAGGGAACGTCCCTTGTACTCTCTTTTCTTTTTGATTTGGCCCAAAAGTGCCACGGCCAGGATCCACTAGGGCCCAGCGTCTCCTGGCTGTATAAACAGCTGTGCTCCCATGTGCAGGGGGCTGAAGCAGACTTCTCAGCTCGGCTTTGTTCCTGGGAGTGTTCTTTACCTGGCCCACCCCTGCTTTCCTCCCTTGGCAGTACTCCATGCTTTGGTGAACTTTATTTTTCCATCCAGGAATTTTCTCTGGTTTTTGGTGTTTGCGCTCAAATGTTTGGTTGTTTGTGGTTAAACTTTGGTTGTTGGCCTTGTCTTTTTGTTTGAGCCGAACATGTTTGACCTGCTTGTGGGTGAGAATCACCTTTTGACTTCCACTGTTCATTTATAAGTTTAAAGTTGTTAATTTGAGCAAATGTCAGCTAAACCCTTGAATGATATTCTAATGTATACAGCGGCGCTTATACATTTATGTTACAGACTGTCAGTGAACGCACCAGGAAAAGACCTGAGTACCTGATATGCAAAAGTGCACGTGTGTGGAGAGGACGGATCATCAGGAGACAGACTGGACATCTGTATAACTGTAGGAGACGCAACCAGTAAAACCACATCATCTCCAGTCCAGTGTGATTATTTTATAAACATTCAAACACCACAGATGTGATTAGAACGTTTTCTGTTAAGAGTTGTGGTTAGAAAATGTGGATTTTAGGATATTTACACATTCAGGTGATCCGTTATTGTTCGTCCTTTGTTGCTGCTTTCTAACAGTGTTTCCTTCTTCAGGATGATGATGCTTCATTTCTTCATCAGCCTCCATCCACAGATGTTGCTCATCTGGTGAAAAGTATGACGCACGCAGTTTATCCTCTGTAGAATCAGTGAATCTGGGATCCACCTAATGGTCTGTTGAAGAAATCTGTGGACGCGCATTAACCTGGATTACTTACGCCTGGATTACTTACGCCTGGATTACTTACGCCTGGATTTCTTACGCCTGGATTACTTACGCCTGGATTACTTACGCCTGGATTACTTACGCCTGGATTACTTACGCCTGGATTACTTACGCCTGGATTATTACACCTGGATTACTTACACCTGGATTACTTACGCCTGGATTACTTACGCCTGGATTATTACACCTGGATTACTTACACCTGGATTAATTACGCCTGGATTACTTACACCTGGATTATTACACCTGGATTACTTACGCCTGGCTCGACAAAGCTGCACCTCTGTGGAGTCTGGTTTGGTCTTTGTGAAACGGATGAAGCTGGGATGAACTGATGAGCTATGTCAAACCTGGGTTTATCTCTTATCCTGGATTTCTGAATCCTACTTTTGTGAAACAGCCCTCCGGAAACCTCCAAACACAAAACAAAACAAACAAAAAAACCCAACCCCCACCAAGCTCCCTATATTAGCCACATTCCTAATTCCTGATTCCGGATAAGATCTGCCCTGAGTACCAGAGCCTTGCCACTGGGAAGCTTCTGAACTACCTCAGTGACTTGGGTCATGAATGAGTCCACCTCTGAGTCCTCAGCCTCTGCTTCCCCCCAACCAGGCTCGGTAGGACTCCTTCTTCAGCTTGACAGCATCCCTTACTTGCGTCCACCACCAGATTCGGGGATTGCTGCCACGACAGGCACCAGAGACCTTACGGCCACAGCTTCAAACAGCTGCATCCACAATAGAAGTAGAGAACATGGTCCACTCAGATTCAATATCTCCAGCTTCCCTCGGGATCTGGTCAAAGCTCTCCTGGAGGTGGGAGTTGAAGACCTCCCTGACAGGGGATTCCACCAGGCGTTCCCAGCAGACCCTCACGATACGCTTGGGTCTGCCAAGTCTGTCCGGCTTCCTCCCCCACCAGCGGATCCAACTCACCACCAGGTGATGATTGGTTGACAGCTCAGCCCCTCTCTTCACCCAAGTGTCCAAGACATATGACCGGAGGTCAGATGACATAACCACAAAGTCAATCATTGACCTCCAGCCTAGGGTGTCCTGGTGGCACGTGCACTGATGGACACCCTTATGCTTGAACATGGTGTTTGTTATGGAAAAGCTGTGGCTAGCACAGTCCAACAACAAAGCACCACTCAAGTTCAGATCGGGGAGGCTACAAGTCCTTTTTTTTTTTTTTTTTTTTTTTGAAAAAAAAAAACTTAAACATTTTAAGCATTTTTAGCTTAAATTATCAAATGATCAAATTTGACCCTTGTTTTGTCTGACTTTTGTTTTTCCAATTCTTTTTCTGTCTTTCTTGGGTTTCATATTCATCCTGCTGCTGTTCTTTTGTGTTTTTCTATCACCTAGCTGTGGCTGGACCCTCTGGATCCTCCAGCTCCTCTACAGGCACCAAGTGTTCAACAGCCCCTGCCACCAAGAGGTCTATCCAGGACATGGAGGGAAAATCAGAGGCTTTTAAATCTCTGTTCACCACACACAGCTCAGCCAAGCGCTCTAAAGACCAGACATCCAACTGGGTCACCCATACCCCGTATCACTTCTAGCAGCCGCTGCTTAGTACAGAGACCGCCATGTGTAGATTGCTTCAAAAATTGTGAAACCATATCTAAAGATATCCACCAGACACACATTATTCATTATTGACCTTCGATACTAGAATCGCCAGCTTGCCTCCTCCCTCCCCTCTGGCAATATGTTTGCATGTTATATTTTGTTAATAGCTCCCTGAGCGGATCAGACTCTTTGTTTTGTAGCCTAATGCCTCCCCCATGTATTCCCCCACACTTCTGTGTTCTCAGTCACAGGTGGTTTGAGTACTAATGCTGAGGTGACTTCATCACCTCAGAGTGCAGCCTTTTAAAATAATCTCTGCTGGATTAAACTAGCTGGATTTTATTTGTTTCATTAACTGTTTGTGAATGAACATAATACAACATCACAGACTTTCTTTATAAGAAGTGTGACTTCTTTTTTTTTTCCTCTAATAGTGAACTTTGATTTGTTTTAATCATCTTGTATTAGTCTGTGCTTATTTTTATTTTTCTTCTTCTTCAAAGGGAAAGTAAGAAAAAAGAGGTAAAGTGTCTTCAGTTTTGATGGTCATAAGTTATAGTGCAAGTCAAACATAAACAGCTTGAATGTGATGGGATGGTAAGAAATATACTTTTAGCTCTTTGTTCCTATTCAGTCTTCAGTATGAATGCTTCAATACTTTCCTGTTTTGTTCAAACAATGGGCTTCCCTTTGTCTATTTGTTTCTCTTGGCTTTTGTTAAAGACCTTTGATGTGAAAATAAAGCAGTCAATTTCACACTGAACTCATTTTTCTATAGTAGTCAGTGTTTCTGAAGGTGTCCTTTTATTTCTTTTTTGGGAGGGGGCTTATCCTTTTTCCTGAGTGGAATTTAACTTTTTTTTCTCCCTTTATATTAAGCAAATAAACAATTTTTCTCAGTCACATTCAGATGATGCAGAATGTTCCACAAGTTTTGGTGCCTTGTATGTGGCTTGAATCTTTTGAAGTTTTGTTACTACATTTCAATGTAAAAGTATAAAATTTAATAGAGATTAGATTGATAGAGAGAGAGAGGCCAAGTAGCAAGGCAACAATGGAGAGATGGAAACCTCCAGCAGAGATAGCAGGAAAGAGTTTATGAACAAAGAGATATTACTTCTATGGACATCTGCCCATGAGAAACAAAAGACAATGCAACACAGCAAATTTCGCAGTGTTAAATATGCAGTGTCAAAGTTCATTGACTCTTTCGGAGTTATTACAACAACAGACTGAGTAGAATGCCCCCTAGTGTTGGTGGAAATTTCCAGAGTTAAAAGACGTGTGAATTTGACTCTGGAAAGCCCTGCCTACCTCTTCCTGTTCTATCTATGGAGGACCGGCAGTGTCATTGAAAAATAAATCAAATAATTTACTGATTTTGAAATTAAAATTATTTTTAAATTGGATGTGAAATTCATTAAGAAATACGTAAATAAATAGTTACATTTCTAAAGTGTTTTATTGTTGAATATTTTAATTTGAGTTTTAAAAAAAGAATTGTGTAATTAATAAATTCATCATTAAATAATGTAGGCTATTTTTAAAATCCTTTTGAAAATGCATTTTCATATTGATAAATAAATTATCAAAAAGAAAATTCCTTTAGGAATTCATTTTCTATTTGAGCATTTAAAAGAGTAATTCCAAATTCCATTTCTGTTTTCTTTTCCGCTGCATTTTCAAATCCTTATTGAAATCGCTTTCAGCGACAGAAAGATGATTAAATAATTCAAATACAAGTCCCTGAATGCAACAACGCTCTGACTGGTCCGAGAGCCACATGTGACAGTTACTTGCTCTGATCAGTTGAAAGCTAGAAGATGGAGGAATTCTTGTTTAATAAGTTCTAACCTCCTTGTGATCCTCTAGATGGCAGCAGCGCCATTCTCTGTAACAATGCTGAAGCGGAGATGGCGCAGTGTAAGAAATCCAACAATTTGATGCAGCTTACAATTGCCCTCGTTGTGCTTCGTTTGGTTATTTCTGCCCCACACAAGTCACGATCCGAAGACGTGTACATCAGGGGCCTCAAATTGACCCGTGAAGGGGCTGGTGTGGCTGCAGGTTTTTGTTCCAACTATGCAGCAGCGGGCGCGGGCGTCCGCGGAGGTTGGCAACGGTGCTCTCCAGTGATGCTGCCGCTGTCTTGGGCGGCCTCCCCAGGTGTCTACCCGGGACGGGGGTTTAACCAGGTATCGACTCGGTGGACCCCAAACCTGGGGTGATCGCCGGCGAAGAAGAGTGTACATGGACGCAATGATGTCAGTGATGTAGGTTCCTGGAGCTCCTCTGCTCCATCACTACTCCTTGGCTCGCTGACCATGACTTGCTTGTCAGAAAGACGTCGTTCTCAAACATGTCTGACCAATGGGAAAGCATCTGCCCACCTCAACAAAAAACAAAACAAACTTCATAACTTTTTTCACCTCAATTGAAAAGAATCAATATATATATATATATATGTATTTTTTTTTTTTTTTTAATTTTGCATTTGAACAGTATTTTCCTTTGATTGAAAATATTACTTTTTTGATTGAAGATAGCACTGTTTGAATGGTTTAATATGATTGGATCATGAGTAAAGCAGATCATTTCCTGTTAGAAAAAATGCATTTGTGAGTTGGAGCCACGGCAGGAGAGTCTCAAAATTCACTAGCAAATGCAGCAAAGTCCACAGACCAGAAGCCGTTTGTAAATCGAGTTATATTTGTGTGTGCATCAAAAATGCACGTGTGAATCTTGTCCTGTGTATTTACAAATCATCTTGCGCATTTGCGAATCTTGTCCTGTGCATTTGTGCATCGTGCTGTGCATTCGTGCCTGTTGAGACTCCATAGACCACTGTGTACAACATAGATGTTGGCAAAGTGAAGGAGAGTCTCCGTATCACAGAAGTTCGGGCTAGGTCACTTCATTAGTACTGGAACGGGTCTGTTTGGCATGAAGTGTTTTCTTTGTCAGACTAAATTTAACGTGCAAATACGCTTGTTTGTTACTTGGATGGAAAAAAATCTTGGTCTTAAATGTGCTCAGACTGGATGTGGCCGTGTGCTTGGAACTTTTTCTGGGTTTAGGAAACATTTAAACACCAAACACACTAACAATACTGACCAACACGTTAATGATATCAGTTCAAGCAGAGCAGACACTGGTTATACTGGAGAGCTGGTGACAGCTAATGTAGAGGAGACAACGTACTACTGCTATTTCACAACTCAGAGCAGCTGGATTGAATCAGTCTAATGTTAAGAGGTTTGTCTCATCCATGGAAGAAGTGATTTTTGAAACTCACAGTCAGGCTGAGGATGTATCTTTACAGCGCTCGTCTCCACAGGATGCAGAAAATAGGAACAAAATAGAGCAATCCTTCCATGTGTTGGAAAATCCATTCATACCTTTAAATTCAGAAGCAAAACTGTTCAAAAAGTAAGAATTTGCAAACATGTTAAAGCCCAGGTATATTCCCAAGGAAAGTGTGTATGCAGACTTGAGATATGCCCCCTATTTTAATGAAAGTCCCCTATTTTCTATAGAAAAAGATGCCCTGCAGATTCAGCTGTTTTATGACGACTTTGAAACGGCAAATGTCTTGGGACCTAAAAAGGGTTTACATAAATTATAGGTGCTATATATTTCACTCTGAGAAATTTTCCCTCAATGTTCAATTCACCTTTGATTAATATTCATTTGTGTGCTCTATTGAATGCACAGGACATCAAGCGATACAGCTTCAATTTAATACTTGAACCAGTTGTTAATGATCTGAAAGTGCTTGAGACAGAGGGACTTCAAATTCCAGTTTTTGAACATGAGATTCATGGTACTGTAGTTCAGGTCACAGGGGTCAATCTAGGTTTACATGGTCTGTTTGGCTTTGTGGAGTCTTTTGGGGCTCGATATTGATGTTGTTTCTGTCTCCTTGAAAACGCTATTTATCCAAACTGTATTCTCTGAGGATGATCCCGAAGTTGTTTTAAGAACTGTTGATAGACATGCACAACACTGCCAGACTGTACAAAAAGATACAAGGCTCCTGATATCATGATATTTTAGAGGGGGCTGGTCGATTTGCGGTGAAACTGATTCTGAAGTGCATTCCAGGCAACTTTCTAAGTGCTGAACAAATTGCTGGGAGAATACATGCAGATAACTGTGGTTTCAATCAGCAGTGAAACCGTCCACCTCTGTCAGCAGATAAGATGCTGGATGGAAGTAATGATTTGGGGTTGAATGCCATACAGTTTTGGTGCTTGTTACATAATATTCCTTTGCTGTTTGGTGATTTGATCGAGACAGATGATAAACCCTAACATCTCCTAGTTTTGCTTCTACATATTAACATTGTATTTTCACCAGTCCTGTCAAAGGCATGACAGTGTACCTCAAACATTTAATCATTGATCATCATCAGCCGTTCAAGCAGTCATTTCCTGAAATGAATCTTTTGCCAAAGCATCACTTCATGATCCATTACCCTTGTAG
>JBAMYA010047239.1:0-10526 GCA_037176975.1 Arrhamphus sclerolepis | reverse complement strand
TGGCTGCTGAAACAAAAGTGATGCCATCTCAAATGAATAATTGTGTTTTGGCTCTCTTTGTTGTGTCTCTGATATTTTAAGACGCTTTATATTGATTTTTGGTTTAACATTGATGGAAGCCTGTTTGTGATATTTATGTCATTCTTTGCTCATTTAGCATTTATTTTGTATCAGCTTGTGCTTATGTCTGGTTATCTCCTTTAGGTTTGTAGAGCTCATTTGAATATTTTCATGACTGTTTTTGAACTTTAATTATGTCTCCTTGCATCATCTTATTTTAATTTTATGGCAATTTTATGAACCAGTCCTAATCATACACATCAAAAATAGATGATTTTATTATTATTTTAACCCTTAAATTGCCTTTTTTGTCATGATGCAACTCCATTTTATGGTCTAAAAACACAATGGATGTGGTTTGATTATTGTAGCCTAATACACGTGAAAGATTAACAGCAATTTATTTATATGCATTACTAAAGATCAAAATAGTGATTTGAATAGATTTCAATGTGCACATTTTTGTGTGTAGGGTCTTTAAAGCAAACATGTTAGTCCATGTTGTTTACAATAGTTTGAAAATGAAAAATACTTTAAATTATTAAGAATACTCAAATATTCACAACCTTGCATGTATCATCAATAATATGCCTGAAAAAAAAAAAGGATCAAATAGGCTATGCATAAGATTTAAAGCCAAAAACAAAAAAAATGTGCTTGGGTGCATACAAGGGTTAACCATAGAGGAATGTTAAACATAACTTCACAAAAAATGACTGTGGAGCCTGTGTTGGGCTGTTGATGGGAAAATCCCATTTAGAAACAGGTGCAAGTGGAGAAATGTGTCATTAACAGGCCATGTAGCTGAGGATACCCTTTTTTTTTAAATACCCAGAAGACACCTTAACCCTCCATTCCTATAGATGTCACTATAATCAAACATCCCCCTCCCCTTCTTCTCCAACCCTCCTCCTCCTCCCATCCAGTAAAACCTCCGCGAAAGGGTGTGCGTTTTGAAGGTTGCATGAAGCAGCAACATCACTGCAGGCGAGACGAGTCGCCTCCTGGCTGGACAACCGGGGACAAGTGTCGGAACCCGGAGCGGAGTCCTCCCCCTTCCACCCTCATCAGTTCCTCTCTGAGCTCAGCTGCCCCACGACCAGTGTCCTTTCCTCCCCGTGCACACTGGGGGGGAAGATGCCGCAGACGCGGACGTTGACATCCAGAAAGTTGAGGTGCACATGGTAAAGGGCAAAAATGCGATGTGGCAGCCGAGCGGATTCTCGCCAAGGTCAGCATCTGAGCACCGCCGTCTCACCGACGACTTTCTCGGACGGACGGGGAGGTAGAAGGGGGGCGAGGAGGGGATGCTGTTGCTGCGTTTGTCTTTACCTTCAGAATCGACAGTGACATCTTTCACCGACGAGGACATTGACGGGCACCGACGCCAAACTTGTGAAAGCCCCGCGGTG
Organism: Arrhamphus sclerolepis; assembly: GCA_037176975.1. NCBI lineage: Eukaryota > Metazoa > Chordata > Actinopteri > Beloniformes > Hemiramphidae > Arrhamphus > Arrhamphus sclerolepis. Next base: position 9,054 of record JBAMYA010047239.1, on the reverse strand, counting down.
GAGAAACAACACGACCGGAGGACGAAGAAACTCTTCCCGGCATCTTGTCGTTTCCTGCTTTTCTCCAACGGCCTGTTAGGAGTTACTGTTTACCTGACTATCAGATAGCAGACGTCAACTGACATCAGTGTTTTTGTTGTTTTTGTTTTTTTAAAGTTCGGTTTCATAGAGCCGAACAATACGTTACAAAATGTTTAACGTTTGAAGAGCTGGTTCATCATAGCATTACAGGGTTGTAACTAACTCAACTTCCTTGAACTTGCACGCGACTTTTAACGAACTATTTTGTCTGTGAAAACACATCGCCTTCATTTTTATTTTATATTTCTTCGACGACATGCCTTCGAGGACGTGGTTTCACCGCCCGGGGGGCTCCCGCAGGGGTTTACCGGAGCTGGGGCTGCTCCTGCTCCTGTTCCTGCTCCTGGTGGTCGGAGCTGCCGGCTCTCCGCCTGCCGGTTCTCCGAACACCAGCTCCGCACCGCCGGCCGGGAACCACACACATCCGGGGAAGAAGCCGTTCCCGGTGCTCAGCTTTGAATACGAACACATCAAAACTCCCTTTGAGATCTCGTTGTGGGTGCTGCTCGCCTCTTTCATGAAATTAGGTGAGTATTTTGTGGGCGTCTACCTTATTAAAGCTCGACAGGTATGAGTTCAGTCTTTTCAGGAAATGCTTGTTTCTCTTTTTCTTTTTTTTTTCTTTTTTTTTTTGGCGGGGTAGGTGGGTGGGGGTGGCAGTATTTCCCTGTTTAAAGGCATCTTTACCACAGGTATTGTTTCAGCTGGTCCGGGTGAACAGTTAAACTCAGAACAAACTAGGCTCTTTAGTCAAACTGCATACAAAAATAAAAAATAAAAGCACTCAAGTCTACACCGAGAAAACAGGACTTTACCTGAGAACATTGTAATTTAACTTCTCGACTTACTGGATCCAGTGTGACTGACAGATGATGTGAATAAAACAGTCACCTTCTATGTGCACTATGTCCTTCACTTTATTTCCCATTTTGGCACCTACCAGAACCAAATTTGCACACCAGTTACACCCTCAACGTGGTAACATCTTTCCCCCAGCAGGCCACCAGTGGTCCCCTCCTCCTCCCCCACTTCTTGAGGAAGTGCTCAAAGAACTGAGATGTCCATTTGATCTTTAGACTTCACAGACATAAATTTGTTGGTACCTGTGCAAAGCAATCTCCTTGCAGTGAGACCACACCCCTCAGGGCCCAAAGGATATAGCATCCCCATATCAGACACCCCCAGATGTTCTTTGCCCAGACCCTGACTGGTTAGAGCTCTTCTGAGAGCATCATTAAGTGGGTAGTCATAATGTTATGCTTCATCCGTGACCAGAAAAGCCCAATTTAAGTCAAACTGTGATGCTGGTCATCCAGATTACTCATCAGATTTTTCCACTCATGCAGCAAGGATCTATTGGTGTGTCTACAGTGATGACAAAGCAGCTAGATGAAATAGTCTCGAGTGAGGAAAGTGTAATGTTTGGCAAGTTTTCAACACTGGAGGACCTTAACAAATCTGTTGTGAGGAAAAGCCTTGCGGCATTGACGCATCAAAAGCAATGAGCTTTTCTTAGATTCGGTGATTTCTGTCAGCTTTCATTGTTAGCAATAATTTGAACAAAAATATTTCAGTGTTTTTACTTCCCCCTGCTATTTCACTGTCTTCTGTGGGTTTTTCTTTTCCTGTCTGTGAGCCTGCCTCTATTATTTATCTACTTACTCCTCAATACGCCAGTCTGTCTTGCCCCTCAATCATCAGTTCCTCTTTGTGTTGAGCTTTCTCCAGAACACTGCATTGCTTAGCATTTTTTTTTTCCCTGAGAACCAGCGACCTGCCACTTGCCTGTTACATCACAGGCCTGAATAGCAGCCTGTGGCCGGGGACGGTAGTGCCTCACTGTCTGGGCAAGAAGCCCAGTGTCTCAGGGGAAAGATTGGGCAGAGAAGAGCTACCTGGCTTAGGTTGCTCATATGCAGGACAGAGCTCAAGGGCGCGAAGAAAAGTGAGTGAGATGAAGAAATGATGAAGGTTTAAGAAGTAGAACTGAGACTAACATCAATGTAAAGTCTGTGATTATCCCAAATGCTGCTTTAGAAAAGAAATTGCGGGTTAATTCTCAGTGGCTGCTACACAAATCATTCCTAGAAATCTTTTTCTGATTCATGATCACAGACTCCAAGACCTAAAAGCAAATCCACTGTCCAGTGATCTCTGAAGCAGCCTTGCCTGTGCACAGAGCATTTCTATTTTTACACAAGTACTTTTCTTCTATAGATTATACACAGTGCAAAGTATCTTTATATTACTCACAATCAGGGTCTTTATATCTGTAAATGGTGCACAACCTATTTCAGTTATGAACTTTTGTATCAGTATATATCAATCAGGTCATAAAATTCAGTAAATACAATCTCAGACGAAGACCTACACAATACATATCATTAACTATAATTTTATATTGAAGAAGAACAAGGCGAGGTGTAACAGATTCTTGCTAATCAGGACTTTTGATTAATTTATCATCAGCAAACACAAGTACCTTTCATAAAAGCAGATGTTTTGCTAGTTTTCTGTTCTTGAGCATTGAAGTATGTGTTAACAAAATGCCAAAAAAGGCAAGACATCAGTTGTCGGCAGAAGCTGGTGTTGCCCTTTAAAATAATCTGGAGTTCATTCTGCTCAATGGAAAATATTTGAGACATTTGTAGATCTTCTCAGGAGTGGACATCCAAGCAAGTTCACACTTCAGACTCTACAGGCGCGAGTTAGCATAGTGAATGTGAAAGTTCACAAGTGTACAAATAGAAATATACTGAACAAGTGTGGATTGTTTTCTCTAAAAAGAACATGTCAGCACAGCTTTGAACTTTGAAAACCAGAAGACTTCTGTGAGCAGATGACTACAAAATGTAGTCGTTTGGGTCCTGTGAGTATGATCTCTCTCTGGCAAATGACATGCATGGTGGTGGAGGGCCGGTGATTTGGGCCTGGTGGACTAACCTGTGGTGCGTCACAAAGCATAAGCTGCAGTGAATGTGCACTTAGTAGTCCTTGTGAAGTGACTCAAATTTTTTTTTACCACTGAGTAAAGAGGAAGTGTGTGTTTAAAAGCTTAGTATAACACATACCATCTACTCAGGTACTAGTAAGTATAAAACCACTCGACAACAGAGTGCCAATTTACTTGTGTTTATTGCTAAACACTGCACTCAATGCGCAGCCATCGCTGATCCGGCCTCCTGAGACCCAGAGTGCTGCTGTTTAAATAGAGGGACCTTGATTGGCACATGTAGCGCAGGTGTGCCAATCAGACGCTCCCAGGTGCTGTCTCCTGAACTGCTGCTTCACCTCTCCTGTGCAGCTGAGCAGAACCACACTCCACCACCACACTTAGGTTTAGATATAAACAGTTATATTGTTCCACAATAATTCTATGACTGTTATAAGTACAGTGTGTGGTAAGACTCTACTTGGCAAGACGGCACATCCAGGCTGTATTTCCCAAACAGTTTGAAGTCACTGACCGTCCCAGTTAGCTGTACTTCAATCTGATAACATTCACTGGTAATTCGAGACTGGACATTCAGACACGCCTTATGATAATTACTTGATACCTTTTGATGTTGCCGCTGTCCTGCTTTCCTTTCCTCTATGGAAGGTGCTTGTATGTCTTACGAGTCCAGTCAGTGTCACCTTTGCTTTATAACTGACACACTTTGACCAAACAATTTGAAGAGGGCTGGTACTTCTGCATCATATTTGATGAAAGCCATGTCACAATTACGTGCTGTAGCTGATATCTGAATATAGCTTTTGCTTTTGTTGAACTGCAAACCAACAAAAGAACATAGAGGACGAGAAGAGACCAAAAGGTCTGTGTTTTATAGATTGATGTATCCGATTTGTTGAGGATGTGATATAGAGCTTGTTTAATGCAAAAAAACTTGCATTATCGAGATATTTATAGGGAGTGATTGTAAGGAGACCTAAAGGAATGCAGTCCCTGTATAATTATACATTGTTGAGGTTATACAAGCATTAATACCCAAGGAGACCAAACCAAGTTTTTCTTCTGTGCTTTTTAAAAAAAATTTATTTAGGACAATTAGACAACTCTTCACATGTCAAAACACTGCTATTCCAAATAAAGCGTGGTGCACGTATACCACTTCATTGTTGGATTTCTTGATTTAGTGCCCATATAAACAGTGGATTCAGAATTAATTCCATCTAAATAGGAGTCAAGATGAAGGCTGTGCAACAATAACTATCACGTCTCGTATTGTACCTTAAGTTGTTTTTATATAATTGAGTTTAATGAGTCTTGAGATGAATGTTTTTTTTTTTAATAGGCAAAAACCCTAACCCTTTAAAAGAATAATTGGAGAGTTAAATTTTTCTTATCTTTTGTCTTTTTTGCTGATTTGAAAATTGATCCAATCCGTGACTCAAAACCATCAAACGATCCGAACCGTGAGTTTTTTGATTGGTTGCACCCTAGTTTTGTTGACAGAATGTTCCAGTAAAATCTACATCTTGAAAAATAAGAAAGCATTGCTGCAGATAACCTCCAGGTAGGGCTGGGCAGTTTGACCTCAAACCATTATCACGAATGATTATTTTAGTATTGTTTTACTTTTTGCCCTCATAGATCACTGACAAGGTTTTCACTGCAAATATAATCCACTATTATAACTGGGATATTTTCTAATAAAAGGGATCATATCTTTGATTTAAAATAAGGAATATAGTTCAACTTTGTGTACTTCCTATATTCATTAATTCAATATTTGAGAGAAGTGAAATAATTGACATGAGCCAGATTACTTCATTTATTGCTTCTGAATGTCAGTTTTGAATAATTGTCCAGCCCGACTTCCAGGTGTAAAAATGTTTTTGAAATGCAGATTTAACAGTTTTATTTTTTTTTAAGGAATGGACCCACATAGAGGTACAGATAGCTTTAAAACAGTCATGCTTTGAGTTATATAAAACGCTGATTTGTAGAGGGATTCCCGGTGGGAATTGGAGACTGATGAGTCATGATCCAGATGAACGACAGCACTGTTTTAACGCTGACATCCATTTTACCCAGATGAATTGTGAGGTTGTGGGGTGTTTTGTTTAATTTAAGCTCTAGCTAGAAATTTAAGGTCTTGCTTTATGTTTGTATTTTATTTATTTGTGACCTGAGGAATGACCTCTCTGATTCATTTGACAGTATTTTTTTGTATAGGGGATAAATTGAATCCTGAAACGTAAATGTGATTCCCACAGCCTGTAAGCTGTTTCTCAATTGCAGAGGCTGAGTTTTCTGAAAACATCGTCTTCATCAATACTATTTTATGAGTGCTGAGGTTGTTAAGTTTATGCTCTGGTTTAATAAGTGCTTCCCTTAGAGACTTGCTTGTAACTTCGGAGACTGTCTTATCTCAAACATAAGAGATAAGTTAGTGATAGCGATAATTGGAGCAATTTTTAGTATCATTGGATTTTATTCATTCTTGAACTGTGTCCTGACCTGGATTTAAAGTGACCAAGTTATTTCTGTGAAGTCACATTTTGTTGATGACATTGCAGTTTGAAGCACTTTGCCAAAATCAACTGTGGACTGCCTTATAATGATTAACAGCATAATTGTAATTGCAATACATATAACTCTTGCTGAATAAGTTTAATTACTTGTTGCGTTGGAATTGGCAAACCCTAACGAAATATGAGCTTTAAGATTGCCCCGGTGTCCCAAACTATAATAACCACATAAAAACAAGATACCACGCTGCTGGCAATGTCTGAGACACTGTGGTCCACTTATTTTTATTGTGTTTTATTTTGGGTTAAGACTCAGACCATGCCATTTCCACATTTTCTTTTTAACAAAGAGACATAGTGACGTAGTTCTGATCTCAAAGATGAATGCATTTGCAGAAACTTTAAATGCACAATTTGTATTATTAAGGATAAACTACTCTCATGAAATGAAAAAATAAAATGATCTGCTTCTTACCAGGCTTAAACCTCTGATGAACAGCAGCAGCACTTGACATTTCACACTGTCATTTATTTAGCACAAGCTAAAAAAAAAAGGGTAATTGAACTTTTACTACTTGTTTGTCCTGGCTGTTGTGAAAAACATCCTACACATGTCTGTATTTAGCTCATAGAACATATAAAGTATGTGGTTGACTACAGAAACTGTGAGGTTAAGGCCACACCTTTTCTATGAGGTTTTATTTTATATGCTGAGATCCTGCTTCCTGACCTTCAAGGTTGAGCGTAAGTCATCGACTCTATGGTTTGTGTTTTCATCAAAGGCTGCTAATAGGTTAGGAAAGGTTACAGTCACATTTATGGACAGACACAAATAGCAAAGGTGGGCTGATTTTATGTGATCAGAGATTCAGAAGGCTAGTCAACTGACTAATTATAGCGCCGCCCACACTTTCCTTCTCCCATACTTGCAGCTAATCAGGATATGGTCTAGACCAGGGGTAGGCAACTCCAGGCCTCGAGTGCCTCTATCCTGCATATCTTACATGTTTCCTGCCATAACACAGCTGATTCAAATGAATGGATTGTGCAGACCTGGGTGACAAGCTGATGGTGATCCATTCATTCCACTCAGGTGTGTTGTGGGAGGGAAACATGTAAGATAAGCAGGACAGTGGCACTGGAGGCCTGGAGTTGCCAACCCTGGTCTAGACCAAGTGAACAAGGGAAACTTTTAACTTTTAAACACACTTGAATAGTATCTGAAGCTTCTATTCTGTTTGATTATATGTATATCTCTATTGACAGAGCTCTCGTCCATAGCTTTATTATTTATTTATTTATTTCATTTGCATAGCATATTCCTGAGAAAACTGTTACTCTAGACAGATTTACACCTCCTCAGGTGAAGTAAAAGATGAAGCTTTTTCTGCAGTTGATGCCAACTAAGCTGCTCCTGTAGACCTCACAAATAAGATAATTAGTTTGTTCAATGACAACAGTAGTTGCCATTGAACAGACGTAACATGGACATCATCGTTTTCCTTTGCGTTTAGAGGCATGTCTGATTGAAATGTGAGGCACTTTAATGTAAAAGTGAATTAAGTAATTGAACTGAAGTAATTACATTGACGCTGATGTGCTCTTTTGAAAAGGCCCAGCTCATTTCTGTCATCACAGCCTCACAGGTAGATCGCCACTATTCTCACGATTTTATTAGATTTCCTACTCAAGTCATGAGTCTTTTCTCTTCCTTTAAAACATGGCACTGTTTAGTTCAGGTAAAACATACTGTATCACTTTAAACAGGTATTTGATACTGCAACTTTTATTTTTAGCACTAAACAATTCTAGTAAAGACCTTTGTGCATCAGAGAGAGGATATAAATATCACAATTGTTGCTCAGGAAAGAAACCCTGCAAGGAATTGCCAACATAAGGCAGTAGTGTTGATATGCAGATACAACACCAGGTATCTTAAATATGCCAACACCAGGCCATGATAAATAATTTAATCGTTACTGGTCTTGCACAACTGGAGGTACACAATAGTCAGCATTAAGACGTCAAACAATGACTCATTGCAGCCTATCCTTTGCACAGCCCTTTAGTCACGGACATCTATCTGCATCACTCTACAGTTAATGTGTTTCTTGACCTTACTGTGAGATTTGTTTGTTTAAAAAAAATTACAATATCCAGGAAAATAAATAAATCAATATACCATCAGTCACTATCTTTAACAAGCAGAATTTAAAAAGTGTTTTCACACCAGCTAAACTGGTCAGTCCAGCTTATATTGTTGCTCATACTGTCCTGTTAGTCACCTGGCAACAGGACACTGTTAACAGGCTTTAAAAATAATGTGCTGCAAGTACCACGCTGTGTGACACTGGGAGCACTTAAAGGATTGAAAGAGATGTTATCCTTTGCTGGTTTACAATAACCTTGCTTTATGAAAGCTCCCAGTAGGGAAAATGGCAAAGACAAAGCAGTTACTGTTGTTGACAAGAAGCCATAACGAACCTGGTTTTCTCATTTAAGAATGTTTTAATATTAAGAGGAAGAAAAAAAACTGCGTGCTTTTTCATGCATTATTGCTCATCGCTTATCTCCTCCATAAAGATGGCTTTACTGCACGGTATCTGTACACTCTTTGAAGTTAGAGTTCCTCCTCATTACTATCTAACCTTCTCTGATATGGCTCTTCACTGGAGATGACCACCGAGGGCTGTAAATGAGGACATGCATGACAGATTTGAGAATGTGCTAAATGTCATCACTTAGGCTGGGTTGGATGCTTCAGGCTTCCTCCAGTGAGTCTTACTTACTTGTAGCCCTTAGACATGTAGAGAGGTTACATTTAAAAGGGTCAGTGTTTCTGCTTAAAGGGCCTACACCTTACTGTCCTGAATACAGCCTTCCCTTGTCCTATTTGGTCATCCATGAATGATATTGGATAATTTAGCATTTCATTCTCAGGTCCACTGTTGAATGTGCCTTTTCTTGATGTGCAGTGCAGTTGTCATGCTGGAATGACTTAGATTTCTTGCCTTTCAAGGACTACAGTTCCTAACATTTGATCAGATAGTTTGTCTTTCCAGTGCTTGGTCATGGAACAGTTTAAAAATATAATGAAGTATTTATTTCCATGAAAATGAATCTGCTTTTATGATCATTAAGGATGTCTATTTTAGCCTCCACACAGACACTCGGACATTTACGTCATCCCATTGGTTCAAATAGTTAAATCTTAATCTTTTAGGAAAACAAAATATGCTTCCTTTTACTCATTACACAGACTCGTGAATATAAGCTCTAATGCTTCAACTTGATTAAGTTAAAATAGATTGAATTTAAGTAAATAAGAATTAGAAACAAAGAGTTGAATTATAACAGAAAACTATGAAAATGAAAACACATCAGCTTTCAGTTCTAAGGTATTTTGTTGTAGTACAATTTGAACGAAAAAGAAGGAAAAAAAACATCCTGACATTACCAGGTCTTAAGTTTATGCAGATGTAAACTCGGATGAAAAGC
>JBAMYA010047238.1:0-10526 GCA_037176975.1 Arrhamphus sclerolepis | reverse complement strand
TTTGGTCCATTTCTTTGCATTAGTTTACAGGGCAGATCTGCCACATCCAATATGGCGGACACGCTGACGTATCGCAGCAACGGGCCAACACGCTCAGTGAGGCGTCTACATTTATATGTCAGTGTTTGGACCTTCTTCTTTTCTAATTTTTTGGCACTAGTGACCTTTATTTACAGTGACGAGGAAGCAGGAAACAAAGGCAGAGCAAGTGGTGAAGAAAGCAGCAAAGGTCAGAGGCCAGGAGTCGGAAGACTGCAGTCTGCATACACAGGCCGCCTGGTTAAAACATGGAGCTACGTAGCGGCCCCCGTTCACTTTTTCTTGTCTTCTGTTATCGTCTGGACTGGATGTTAGGTCATTCACCTGTCTTGTTTATCTTACTTTTACTCTAATTCCCTTCTTCCATTTTTTCTGGCCAGCAGGCCGGCGACCGCATGTATAGCCAAGAGTGCTTGACCTTGAAAATGTGAAACATCCTCACCAACTCTTGTGGCTCTTGCATTTTAATCTTCACTCTTTTGACACATCATTTTTACTCAATCATCCTCAGTTAATCTCATACTTTTTCTTTGTTCTTTGCTCGCTACCATTAACGCCAATTTGTCTCTCTTCAGTCTTTTTTGCTCGCTTACATGCTTTGACTCCTCCTCTCTTCAATTACTCTTGTCTCACACCTCCTCCCTCGTCCACTTCTCCTCTGTCAGGCTCCACGCTTGTATCCCCACCTCTTTCCTCTCTCTCTCTAAGTGATGGAGTTGTGTTTTTATACGAAGTGACAGAGTAAAGAGCTGTATAAAGGTTACAGTGGCTTCCTCTATGACGCTACCATATTACTTATCACACTCATGCTGTCTCTCTCACTGCCACACACACACATTTACTAGATCAATTTATTCATTGGCCCAAATTATTCCTATAATTCCAATTATAGTTCCTAGAATTACTAGACTAATAGATCAGATCCACATCTAGAGAAAAGCGCGCATCCAGGAGGGTGAGGGAACTGTTGCTTCTCAAGCTATCTCTGCAGTTCTCGTTAAGCCCTACTAGAGACACTCTTCAAGGATAGACTGATCTGATTGGCTCCCTGAGACATTTGGACAAAGTTAATGAGCTCTGACGAAGGGTAGCTAGACGACCCTGCTGGGCCAACTCAAATTTTCTAGCAGTACGTCTAGATTTCTAGGCTCTGTAATTATAAATCAGATTACATTATAGTTGATATAAATGATGCAGGTGGGATCTAGGTTCTACCGACTAGCCTATACAGCATGTTTTTGGGGTGGAAGAAAACTGGAGAACCCGGGAAAAACCCGTGCAGACACAGGGAGAGCATGCAAACTCCACACAGAAAGACCAGCTGAACCAAGATCCACCTGAACCTTCTCGCTGTGTCACTGCGAACCACTCCACTGCTGTGCTGCTAAGTGCTTAATAGTGGCTCATGTTATTTTAATTGGCTCTAAAGGTGCGTTTAAACTTTCAAATTTTCTTACGGTGTTGCAAATAAAGGGATTTTTGTCTGCAATAAAAAGTACGTGGAGCTGTAGAAACATACTCAACAGACTGGCGTCACTTTTCTTTTTCTTTTAAGAATATTTCTCTTTTCATTTTACTCCACTAAATTTTAATACCTTGGTAAAACGCGTCCACTGCATAAATTACACGAGCATTTAAATTACAGTTTGCAATGCAATGAAACAGGAGAAACTTCAAGAAGGTGAATGCTTAAGCAGAGCAAGCAGAAACTAATCTCTGCACACAAAACTTGCTTTGTAAATGTCCTTGCAGCATGCACAGCAGAATCTGCTGGTCATTTAGCTAACTGCTTAGAGCTGAAACAGCCGATATTTATCCCAGACTCTATTTTAATTACTCTTTCATCTTAATTTGAGTCCTAGTTTGTATTCCTTGTTAGTACAGAACGATAAATAATACTGAGTTATTTAAGCCAAGTTTAATAAATATGATAAGGATATTCACATTTGGCATGCAGTGTGGAATGTTTTTATTTTCATTGTTTTTTACTTTCTTTTCATCTTTTTCTTTTCTTTCTGCATGTACATTCTGTCACAAATGACAACAGTGAACAAATCTTCCAAAGCAGCTGCTGCAACTAACTTCTTTTTGTTGTTGTTGTCATTTTATGGAACAATGTCACGAGAAAGCTTTTAACATTCATCATGCTGACTCTCTCAGATTCGCTGCTTAAAAGGGCAGAAGGGTCTGGCCAGTCCGCCCACCTTTGATGGGATCCACATTATCAATCACTACGTGGGCGTCGATGCTTACCAGTCTTCAGATGACGATGAAGTCGAGGACCCCAACCTCCAGGACCCCCAGCAAATTAGTGGCAGACGTATCAAATTGCACCCTGACCTCGGGGACACCGAGAGCGAGGAGGAAGATGGGGAGACCCTGCGGCTTTCTGTACCTCAGAGCAGCAGCCACAAGTCCACTACTGTGTGAAGCAGCAGCTGAGAGCTGCAGAGGTTGTCAGACTAACAGAGGACTTAGATGTTTGCTAGCAGCCATTTCAGTGGAGCGCTCTGGATCGGTAGTTCTTCATTTCAAAATGGAAATGCTACATCATTTCATATTGTGAATCACACCGATTTAGTTTTATTTCTTCTGTTTTTGTTTTTGTTTTTGGTCATTCCTGGCCCTACTGACAAAAGTCAGTCAGGTCAGTACGGACCTTGGAAAAGCATTAAATATCAAACTCTACAAGGCTTCAGAGACTAGATACAGGTACAACACAGAAGAAAAGACTGCAATATTTTTATATATATATATATGTATATTATATTACACACATCATTCAACATGTTTTTATATGTTTAAATCATTTTATAAAATACTATCAGCATTGTACTGATGCCATTACTAAGTGTCCATGACGCAAAGGCAGAATTGTGATTTCTCTGAGGTGCGTGCATGTGTGCGTGCATGTGCATGTTGTCAGGATTAGCTTGGTCAGAGCCTTGTATCAAAGCTGCTTGTATCAGCTAGCGATCACCTGATAACTTCTGGGCCTTAGTTCATGGCACGTGCTGTACCACATGGTCAATGTGACACCTGTATGTGACACATTCAAAAATTCAAGCATCTTCTGTTGTTCTGTTTTTCCTCATCTTGTTTTTGAACTTGAAAATATGTATCTAATATTACATAACTGATGTTTAGACATATTGTACAAGTAAGGTTAAAAAAAGGGACTTAAGATAAATGCGGCCAAAAAAAAAAAAAAAAAAAAAAAAAAGCTAAGGACCTGTTGGGATGAATGTCTGTCAAAGAAATGACTCGTCTTTATGCATTATATGTCTTCATCTTGCTGTGAGCAGCAGTGATAAGTGAGAGCTGGACGGGCAGATTTGACTTGGCCTCTGTTGTTCCTGTATTGACTTCATGGCCGACTTTTATCATCCAAAGAATGGAGAAAGTCATTTGATGTGACTGATATGACACCTTTGTGGGCAAATCGATCACAGTCTGAGGGAAATTGAACTGGAAGAAGGATGAATACTAACACGTGTTGCAGTCTGTCTTCAAAGTGAGTAACTAAGTTGAAACGTACTCCTCCACAAACCAACTCCACCACATTCAAGGGCCAGGATGTGTAAAAGCTCAATTTCTCTGGATGTTTGCTGTGAATACAGAATTGACAGAGAAGGAAACAGAAGATTCAGAATTTTAGCAAGCAGTAATGGCCACGTCACTTTGATTAAGACACTGGTGTTTATTGGAAGAGGAACACATAATGGCACTTTCTGAGGCTACAGTGCAGTAAGCGCAAAGGGCAACACTATGGAGAAGTCAGCGTACTCTGGAGACTACATGAGAATGTTGTGTGTGTGATAAGTTCACAATAAAATTATATATATTTTTCGCCCTGTTGTCTCATTTGTGCTTTGAAAATGTTTTCAGATGAATGTGAGGCATCTGGGATGTTTAATCTCAACCTACCTTCCTCTGAAGATTCATGCTTAGATTGACAACTTCCAGGAAGTGATTTCTCGCGGTTTTCAGAGCGGTGCCTCAACTACTAATCATTTCATGCAGAAAACCACATTTTAAGAGCAGCTCTTCAGGCACCGACAGATTTGACAGGTCTGTATTATTGCTAATAGCCGACGACTATTTCTAAGAAATGATTCGTTCGTTCTATGATGCCCAGAGAATTAAGTGTGACGAAAAATTTATGTTGCATAGGCTGCACATATTTTGAGCATGCGTGTTGATACTAAATTAGTATTTTACATGATTTTGACTAATTAAACCATCTCATCTCAAACTGTAGGACGCTTGATATACATGTATATATTATTTATTCGCTGCTGTGTGAACCTAATCAGGTGCTGAATCGCTTCAACACGAATCGGACTTTTGGATTCAGGCTCCAAATTAATTACAACACCGATTAGTAAAAGAATCCACTTCAGTGCCACGTATGACCCAGGCTGCTCCTTAGTGGTATAATTTTATAAAAATGGGTAATTTGATATAATCCGAGCTGATTGAAGATGTGCGTCCTGAAATATTTACTAGATCACATTAAATGAACATATTCTGCCCTTTGGCAGGTATGAATCATTTGGTGTTGTCACATGTAGGACTACAGTCAAACTTAAATTCTCCAGGGAGAAAGAAGTGACTAAATGTCACAGACGTAAAGATGGAAATAATTACTGTAAATCTAAACGAATTGTCAGTTTTAACCTTGAGATCTCAATACGTAGGCCTACAGGCAGCATAAAAAATAGGCTAGATGTATTTTGAACTGTCTGTTATTAAGATCTATGTCCTACCAAATATTGGGCAGTTTTCATTCTGGATTTTTGTATTTGACTATTTGTATGGCAAGAAACTACAAACGACAGTTTCTTACAAATGAAAGTCTAATCGTGTCTTTCGGGTCTCTGGAAGCATCAGGACCTGATGCTGCTTTTATCGGTTTGGCTTCATATCTTCACCGAAACGCCCTCCGGATGCCATGGCCGCAATCGAGGCGAGGCACGTGGCTTTTTTTGATTTCCCGTCCTCTTGCTGATAACTCTCATACTGTTGGAAGTTGTGATAGACCACTGCAGCTTAAAAATACAAATGCATTTAATGACATAATGTTTCGCCAGACCAAAAACTGCGTGAACACGTTCCAAATTATGCGTGTGTAGATAATAAAAGACTCAAACTGTTTGGAAAATGTATAGATAAATATCTTCTTTTTTTTCCCTCTCTCTTGAAACCAATAGGACTCGATGGCCTCACGCATTTAGCATAAACCCACCATCGTAATCATTTAACATAAATCGACCTGGAGACTGAATTATTGCACCTGCAGTGAAGACTGTTCCATTATCTGGTGCGCCATGACGCAAAACAGACGTTCGCATGTTCGGCACAAACAGCAAACAAGAAGTCTTTCTTTCTTTCTTTTCTTTTTTCTTCCTCTTCTTCGATAAACACAGTACCCTGGTGATGTGTAACTGTAACCGCAGGCGCGAGGACGGAGAGTGTCTGGAGCTTAATAACAGTCAACTGACCACCGGACCGGAACAAAGCGCCAAAGCTCTGTCATGTGTGGAGCCTCACGCAGCCCACTGGGCTTTAATCACCAAGTGTGAGGTGCTCTACTATATAATCAGTGAGAACTCGTATATAAGCTATTTATTTATTTATTTATTTATTTATTCGTGTGTTTGATTGTTTTCTACCTCTGTTTCAGGTGAAGATGCAGCACCTATTAGTGAAATTGTAAGATATGATTTAAGAAAGGGGCCCGAATCAGATTTTCCGCCGCCACTTTATTTTATTACCTCTATAGACCTACTTTATTTTACCACGACTTCAAGCTCTCAGCAAGACACCCTGGGGTGCGCATCCGCGTTTCCTCCCCCCTTCGACCCCCTTCAGTGGTTGAGCAAGGCACAGATAAAGCGTGTATCACTTTTCCTTTGGAGACACGAGCAGCAGGCTGATGCGAGGAGGACCCGCGGCTCCGGGCGGTGGGACAAGCGCTGGAAAGATGCTTTATTTCTAAATTCAGTCATCGACTGTCAACTTCTTGTAACAAAGGCGAGAAAAATGTAAAGCACTCCGTCATGTTTTCGAGCAAAGTTCTGAGATGAGTGAACTGCACCTGAAAGGGCCGTGACAAGAAGTCGCCCCCGCTGCAGTTTTCCTATTACCTGCCACATCTCAGCTTGCTGACTAACACATCACATTGAGCTCGCGGAGGTCGGGCGTCGTGGTGGGGCGGGGAAGGGGATCTCGTTGTGTGAGACACCTGTGCCGGAGACACCTGGCAAACGGGAAACATAACGCGCGCATGCTCAGTCACCAGGTAAAACTCCGTTAAAAACACTTGGAACTCGCATCCTGACATCAGTGGAGGAGATCAGGTCTTTGAGGGAACGGCGACGAGCGCAAGACAGGATTCCTCCCTGCAGCCGCAGGGGTGGTAGCCTTAAATAGCGGGCTCTGACTCCAGCCATGCCTCGCTCCTTCTTGGTGAAGAGTAAGAGGGCTCACAGTTACCACCAGCCCCGAAGCTGCGAGGATGACTACAGCAGGTTGGACTCGATTCTGGCGCAGATATGCTCAGGTATGCAAAAATAATGCACCTTTTTTTCTGTTAAATAAATACACAGACTAAGTAAAATTCGTTTTTATTTTATTTTGGCATCAAATCGTGTGGAATAAGATCCAGCTTTCCAGAGGATAGAATAGGCCTTTCACACAGCAAATATTCCATAAAAGTATATTAGGACGTTTATTTATATATTTTAAAAAACATCAAAACAAATTGTGATAACATAACAAAATACGCTATAATAATAATAAAAGAAAGATATTAAATTGGTGGTGCTGTCTCACCTAAAAATCCATTAAACTAATAATAATGGCGGTCTTGATCAGGATACTTCAAACTGCATCTTGAATGTATGTGTGTACATGTGTTTTAAAATTCAGTCATTTTATTTTTTGTTGAAATAATGTGTGCATTGTTTCTCTGATTTAAGACTGACAACACCCTTTTAAAAACCTTTAGAAAAAATATCCTGTTTTGACGCAGGATCTCACTAACGATGCGTCCATACAGCGAGTTTCAAAAATGATTTAGGATTTTCTGAAAACGGTAAGAAGTCTTAGTCACTTTCTGCTGCTTTGCCGCTCAGAAGGAGAGAAGCTCCAGGAAGAAGTAGACACGGACGTCCCGGCGCACAGGTACGGCCTGTCCCCGGACTCTCACGTGGACCACGCCGCAGGTCTCTCTCCCAGATCTCCTCTGCGCTGCGCTGACGCTCTGTGCCGTCGCTCCCTGGACTACGAGGACTTCTGGAGGCCTCCGTCCCCGTCTGAATCACCAGGTAAGACACACACAGACACTATCCTGTCTCAATGCGTGGGTAAATACATTCTAGTGTAAAGTCATTATTTTTCTATTTATTTTGGAAATAATGTGTTAACTTCTTGTTTTGTTAATTAAAGCTGTCTCATAGACATGAGATATCTGTCTTTTTATTATCACACTCAACATGCTAACTGAAATGTAGCCTACTTTTTTTTTGTTGTTGTTTGTTTGTTTTTGAAGCACAAAATAATTTAAATGGAAATCTTCCCTTATTCC
Source organism: Arrhamphus sclerolepis (assembly GCA_037176975.1). Classification (NCBI taxonomy): domain Eukaryota; kingdom Metazoa; phylum Chordata; class Actinopteri; order Beloniformes; family Hemiramphidae; genus Arrhamphus; species Arrhamphus sclerolepis. The sequence goes on along the minus strand of JBAMYA010047238.1, from coordinate 2,896 downwards.
TTATATTCCCTTTCACTCGAAATTCTTTAGTTCTCATCTGGGAATTGAAAGTTGAGAGAGCATTTCATGACACACACTAACTCTCTGTGGCCCCAGACTCTGGAGAGGCCCCTGTTAAGGTCACAGGTTTTATTAAATCTGATCTGTTACCCTGCAGTTGACTCTGAGAACTCTCTGTCTCCGCTGGTGGATGAGACCCAGCCCTTCACGGTTCCCTTTCGGCCGTATGCCTGGACCAGCTACCCGGGGCCAGCACTCAGGCCTCTAGTGCAGCAGAACCTGTATCCTTGCTCAGAGGTGGACAGAGACCCATCAGTGATGGCCCTATACAGGGACAAGAGCACCCACCCAACCCTGTTTTCAGACAGAGAGGAGGCTTATGGTGACTACAGGAGACATGCTGCCCTGCTGTTTCCTGAGACAGGCCTGAGTGGAAATCCCCATGAAGGGAAGGCCCAGTCTGAGCTGCTCTGCTCCAGCCTCAACCTCAGTGGTGCTTACAAGTGTATCAAGTGCAGTAAGGTGAGGATGCTGCCTGCATGAACCCAGCTTTGTTCGATATAAACATGGATTAAATAAATATGCAGTATAATAACTTAAAGTAAAATATAATCAAATTTACTGCTTTGGATTCATTTGAATTGCAACTCAGCTTCAGCAAACGTCCACTTCTGCTGTGCTGCTGCTCACTGCTGGGCAGAAAAAAAAAAATTCAAGTTTTTGTTTTTCAAAGTCTCGATTTTAATTTTACTGCCCTTTTTTGCAGGTGTTCTCAACTCCTCATGGTTTAGAAGTCCACGTCCGCAGATCCCACAGCGGGACCAGGCCTTTTGCGTGTGAGATCTGCGGTAAAACCTTCGGACATGCAGTCAGCCTGGAGCAACACAAAGCCGTGCACTCGCAGGTGATTTCGCACACTTCAACATCCTGCAACAGAGTTCTTTTTTTCTTTTCTTTTCTACTTCTTCTTCCCCTTTCATCTCTCGTCTTCAGCGCTCATCATCTCGGAACGGATGCACCGACTCCCTGTCATATCCTAAACAGGTTTCTCCCCTCCTTCTCCTCACGTTTCAGGAACGAAGTTTCGACTGCAAAATATGCGGGAAAAGTTTCAAGCGCTCATCCACTCTCTCGACTCACCTGCTCATTCATTCCGACACGCGGCCGTACCCCTGCCAGTACTGCGGCAAACGGTTCCACCAGAAGTCAGACATGAAGAAGCACACCTTCATCCACACAGGCAAGTCCAGACAAGGCGGACCAAACCTGCCACACGGACGTCCACCGTGCGCGCACTGCGCAAAACTGATGAACATGCGCGCAAGTAAACTGAACTTACCTCCAGTACGAAGGAGAGAGAAAATAACACGAGCTGAATGTTTTTTTTCCTTTCCAGGTGAGAAGCCACACAAATGCCAGGTGTGTGGGAAAGCCTTCAGCCAGAGCTCCAACCTCATCACGCACAGCAGGAAGCACACTGGATACAAACCTTTCGGCTGCGACCTCTGCGGCAAAGGTTTCCAAAGAAAAGTGGATCTGAGGAGGCACAAAGAGACGCAGCATGGACTGAAATGATTCAGGGTGAACCGCAACCCGAGCGCAGACTATTCAAAGTTTCATTCTTGAAATAAGGGAGAAAAACAAAAAAACAAACACAAATATGGGTCAACACGTTTCGATCCATCTTTTAGTTTTTAAAAGTGCATTTAAAATATTTTTAATCGCAACGGATTGTATTATCTGTGTGATAGATTGATACGACGCTTCTGCAGTGAAAAGGCATCAATACCAAAGACATCATCCTCCTGCTTGTTACAGTCTCAGAAAAGCCAGATATAAGCTTTGAAAAAAGATAAAAGATATCTTGTGAAAAAATAAGCAAATATCTTATTAAAGAGTTTTAATTTAGATGGAAAAAATCACTTTGTGCCACGCATAATGATCCACCAGATAAAAATCTGCGCCTCTCCCGAGAATGGCACTGTTTCTGTTTTGAGCTGGCAGTGATGCAGGCAAAACAAGCTGCTCACTGTGTGATTTAACAAACAAGACGGTCCCTGTCTCAGTTTCCGAACTGTTTTCTTCCATTACATTTTGCACATTTTCTTGTTAGAAATCTGTTTTTGTCGTTTACTAAATAAACATGACTTTCTTAAATGGACTTGAGTTAGTAGATTTAGGCTACTGAAATCAAGTAAAATGGTCAGATGTTATGTCTCCAAAAGGAGCTGATTTAGGCAATCTTTATTATTATTACTATTTTTTTATTATTATCATCACCATCATTGTTATTATCATTATTATCATTACCATTATTTAAGATGAATAATAAAACAAAAATGAACTAAAATTCTAAAAGAGCTGAAGTGATTGAAGTTGTAAATTAAAGAAAAGAACAAATCTTGGGTGAGCCGTTTCACCCTCTTGCTGCCGTGATTGTGATTGTGATTGTGACTGCCCAGAGGCTGCTGTTTGTTGTGACCATTGTAGCCCAGTGTTTGGACCTTAAACAATCTGAACAGATCCAACCGTTAACCAAACACCTTTTACCCTCATTGCTGGTCTGTGGGGGTGAAAAAAAAGAAAGAAAACAAAACAAAACAGCTTTTAACAGTGAAGCCTAACAGGTTCACATGTGGCAGCTGTGATCCTGAGAACAATTTCCATTATACTGTATATATGTGTGTGTGTGTGTGTGTGTGTGTGTGTGTGTGTGTGTGTGTGTGTGTGTGTATTTAGTTTCTGAATAAATGCTACACAGATATTAGTTTTATCTGACAAACAATACACCCTGATTCAAATGTTGCGAAGGGACTGCCACTACTACTACTACTACTACTACTACTACTACTACTACTACTACTACTACTACTACTACTACTACTACTACTAATAA
>JBAMYA010047237.1:0-10526 GCA_037176975.1 Arrhamphus sclerolepis | reverse complement strand
CATACCTAGGGACAATTTAGGAATACCAATCAACCTAACATGCATGTCTTTGGACTGTGGGAGGAAGCCGGAGTACCTGGTGAGAACCCACGCAAGCACAGAAAGGCCCTGTGGAGGCTCGAACCAGGAACCTTCTTGCTGTGAGGCTACAGTGCTGACCACTAAGCCACCGTGCTGCCCGCAAATAGAATCAGAAAGTGAAATAAAAAGACTAGAACAGGCCCGTAAGACAGAAACAGCTTAGAAGCTGTAGGGAAGCTCTGGATAAACTAGTCACCTGCAAAGCTGAAGGAGGAATGAGGTATACAGGTCCAAAATATTATGGGATGGGTAATCGTGCTAGCTGTTTATTAGCTCTCCAACTGAGGAAAGCACAGGCCAGCCGTGTGGTTCCAAGTATACGTCATCCCAGTTTAAAAAAGAGCTATCTCAACCAGACAAACAGCAGCGGCGTTCCGAGAATTTTCCGAAAAATTGTATAATTCACCCGATTCATCCCGGAAAAAAGTAGAAATGAAGAACTTCTTTAAAATGTTTAATTTAAGGTTGGACAGAAGAAAAGGTTAGAAAGGAATTAGGGTTGCTACTTTCCTTATCGCGAGCATCTAGAATAACCGGCATGGTGGATGCTGCACCTATGAAACCTGATGGGGGGTTTGGTAAACGGGAGGATGAAGGATTGATCGCAGTAAATCAGTTATGTTCAGGAACAACATTAAAGCCTTTTCTCAGCTCCAAAACAAATATAATATTGCTAACAGGGACCTCTTCAGATTCTTCCAGATAAGACATTAGCTCCAAATCATGAGGAACTAGATAAAGTAAAAGACAGATTTTGAATGATATTGGATTGAGGTAGTAGAAGGTAAAAAGAACTAAAAAGATCTAAAAGAGATCACTTCTGTTTTATACCAGAACGATCATACCACGCTGATCAACATGACAGAATTCTTGATGTAAAGAATAAGTGGAAATTGGAACTTAATGTTCTAATTGATGATGAAGCCTGGGAAAATGACATAAATGTCTCAGTAGTCCAAACTGGAGAGTTTATCTGGAAACTGAGAATGAGATGTTTCAAAACCCCACTTACAATAGCTAGTTATGCTAGTAACGCTAGTGGAGGTGTGGACAGATAGGAGACTTTTCTCACACATTCTGGGAATGTCCTACGGTAAAAGTCAACTGGGAGAAAGTTAAAGAGGAAATAGGGAAAATATTACACATCAGTACAAACCTGGAGGTTTACCATTTACTTTTGGATGATATGAACTCAGTAACTGAAGAAGCTGATGCTAGTTAATGCTACAGACCCTGGTGTTAATCACTGCAAACTGGTTTAAACCGCTTCCACCCACACTGGAACGCTGGAGTCAGAGGCCAAAACTGTTAACCCCACGGAGGACATAACTGCAACGCCGAGACTGCGGAAGGACGCCTGTACATGGAAGTGGTCTTCGGTCATCTTTTACCTGGAAAAGGGGACATGACTTTTGTGATAATAGATAAGAAAAAAAGAAAAAAGGGAATATTGATAACATGTTTGTAAATGCTACTTCTGTGAAAATGAGGCAGCGCGCAGCTATGTATGTATACGGACCATGTCAAGGATTTGTTTTAATAAAAGTTAAAAGAAAAAGTCTTCATCACAGCACAGTTTCTAAACTTCTGATATCAAAGTAAACTAGAACCACAGAAGCAGCTGCTTGGAAGTCTGATGAAGATGATGAACAGTTGGGTTTTTGTAACCTTCAGAGGGGATTTCTGTCATCGTGCTTTGCTGGCTGCACAGTAGTAAACCGCTCTGTGATCTGGTTTCACATCTTTGATCTGCAGAGATCCATTCTTTAAATCTTGACCCAAGTCTCCAGACAGAGAGAAATCACTTTTATAAGAATCCTCCATTGTGGCAGCTTTATAGTTCAAGTATCCGATGAGTTTCATCTCTGTGTCTCCAGGTGAGCGCTGGTACCAGAGCATCATCCTGTAGTCGGTCTTATCGTGGCTGCAGAAGATCTGGACTTGGTCACCAACATTTCTAATGAGGTCAGAGTGAGACTGACGGACCTCAAGACCCAGACTAACTCCTGGAAAATGGCCGAAAAAAGCAGAACTGTAGAAAAAGTGTTTGAACAATGGATGAATTTTATTGGAATGGTTACCTGTCAGGCAGCAGAATATGAGCAGGAAGGTCATTTTCTTCAGTGAAACAGAACAAACACGTTCAGGCCTGAAGGATCACCTGAGAGGACGTTTTAAGAGGAAGAGGAGGAGATGAAGAAACATCATCACTGGGAGGAGTTTTCTCTGAGGAAATACTCAGTTTAGGGATTTTGTGCCACTGAATGAATTTTACCCGAAACATAGATAAATGAATGAATAATTATACTCATTTTTTTCACAAAAACTGTGATTTGTTTAAACTTGATATTGAAACTATTTGTTCTAAAATATCGAATTTTCCAAAATTGCAAATCTTTTACCTAAAATGGCAAATTTCATCGTATACTCTTTTATTTTAAAACATCTCACGGCCTCATAAAATGACGTGGTGGGACAGATTTGGTCCACGGCCTCGAGTTTGACATCTGTGCTGTAGAAGAAGTGGAAGTGATGAAGAAGCTGAATCCTCATCATCATTTCAGGAGAAAGCAGTCCCAGTCAGGACACTGGGATTCGGACTTTGACTGAAAACCTGAATCTTGAAGTAAAATCTGATTCTTTCAGCAGGTTTTGTGTGAAGATCAGAGGGAAAATCCAGGTCCAGACTAACTCCTGCAGCACCTGATCAAAGCTGCATTTCATTGTGGTTCATGTAAAGATGTTGAGCTGAAGTGTTTTCTGAGCTTTAGTGACACCTGCTGGACTGAAGAGGACGTGCAGCTGCGCTTTCTGATGCACAGAAGTCTGGTTTTGTTCATCTTTTCCTTCTTCTCACATCACTGTGTTACTGACAGCACAGAAGTAAACACCAGCGTCGTCAGGCTGCAGGTCTTTCACAGTCAGAGCTCCACTCTCAACGCTGTCCTTCTGAGCTGAGTATTTGCTCTGAGAGCTGCTGCCGTAGTCCGGCTGTCCACCAAAAACTGTGTAGACCAGGAGGCTCATGGTTTCTCCTGGACGCTGCCTGAACCAGTACATCTGACTGTAGCTTTTATCTTTGCTGTGGCTGCAGTTCATCTCGGCAGATGTGGACTCATAACTCCAGCTGGTTTCAGGATCCTGAGTCACATCCTGGCAGTGACCTGCGTATGTGGAACACATCCAGATGTTAACCTTTGAACTCAAACCCACACATCTCTGCAAACCTGACTTTCAAATGTGCACCTGGAGGCCATAGAGGAGATAGTATGAATATGAGGAGGACACGAGTCTTCATGATGATGCTCAGAGTGATGCTGCAGGACATCTGCAGGAGGTTTGATGGTGTCTGGTGTCAGAGGAGGATCCTCCTCTGTGAGAGGAAACAATCTAAACTCTTGGTGTGAACGAGGAAACGCAGCTGTGACCTTTCAGTGGTTCATCTCTGGCTTCATCAGCAGTCCTGTAGAGGTTCACCTTCACTGCTGCTGGAGGAACTTTGGTCCTCTCTTCTTCACTTCCCATTTAGTTCATGAAGGTTTGAGGTTTCTCGAGGTGCTAAGACATCACTTCAGTCAGGTTGAAGTCTGGACCTCGACGAGACCAGTAAAACATCTGGAGTCTCTGTCCTTCATCCTCTCTCTGTCCTTCATCCTTTCTGTCCTTCATCTTCTCTGTCCTTCATCCTTTCTGTCCTTCATCCTTTCTATCCTTCTATCCATCTTTTCTGTCCTTCGTCCTCTCTGTCCTTTGTCCTCTCTGTCCTTCATCTTCTCTCTGTCCTTCATCATTTCTGTCCTCCATCCTCTCCGTACTTCATCCTCTCTGTCCTTCATCCTCTTTGTCCTCTCTGTCCTTCATCCTTTCTGTCCTGTCTCCTTCCTCATGTCTTCCTTCACCGAGCTGGCTATCAGCAGGAGGTCCCTCCTAGAACTGATCCAGGTCCTGGTCCAGGTTTCTTGAGGTTCTTCAGATTAGGCAGGAGCGAGCAAAGACAATAAATGTTCGTATAACTAGAACATTTCAGCACTGACTGATTTTTGTCAAATTTATGTTTTGTAGAACAAAAATTTGTCATTTTAGGACTAAAAGCTGAAATTATAAGAAAAAAAAAAAAAACGTTTTATGAACCTAAAACGAGTTCTTCAAGTTTTTCCTTGTGAAATTTAGTTAATTTAAGTTAACATTTCCCAACAAAACAATGTTAATTTTAAGTTAAAAAGTCAAAACTTTGTGACATCTGTGATTTTATGATAAAACGTTTTAGCTGTCAAGATCTGGCAAAATTTGAAAATTTACAACAAAATTATTTTGTTCTTTACTTTTTAAATTTCAGATGTTTATATAAAAGTCAATTTTCTAATAAAACATTAGATTTTTCAAAATTAAATATGAGACTTTATAATAAAAATTTGCTTTTTTTATTGAAAAAGCTTCTTTTTTAATTTCCCCATTTTATATAATTCTTTTAAAGGAAAATAGTCTTTGTTTAGATTAAACAAGAATTGTCTTTTATGAATACAAAAACCTTAGTTTGAGGAAAAAGATGTGAAAGTTGAGATTTTATGATTTTTTTTAAGCATTAAATAGATTTGATCATGTGAAATTTGTCATTAAAAAAACACTAGATTATTGATTAATAGGAATATTTTTCAATTTTCTATTTTACAAGAAAAAATAGTGACATCAAGTTAAAAACCTGAGTTTTATAATTAAAGTAACACATTTTGTTAATGTCGAAATTCTAATTATTTAGTAATTTTTACAACAGAATCCAGGAAATAGGGGGAACTCTGACAACACAACTGGCCCTTTAATGGTGACCATGGTGATGAAGTGGTTCTTTAAGGTAACCATGGTGATGATGTGACCCTTTAACGGTAACAATGGTGATGATGTGACCCTTTAATGGTAACTATGGTGATGATGGTGCCCTTAATGGTAACCATGGTGATGATGTGACACTTTAATGGTAACTATGGTGATTATGTGGGCCAGGATTAAATAGTTTGACTCATATTTTACAAAATCAGGGAGATTTCTTCACCTTTGACTTCAGGATACAGTCAGTCTCTTATTTACAAACATGTTTTGTTAATGAATCCATTTTGTCCACAACAATGAAATGTTGATCTTAGCTTTAGTTTTTGTTTCAGACAACCTCTGACCTCTGACCTCAGCAGTCATCATCGTCCCACATTTGGGTTTAGCCTGGACTACATTTGGTGTGATGTGAGCTGGGTCAAACATGGTTCATGGGTGGGGTTGTTTCAGCCAGATGTGGTCCAGATGACATGAGGGTAGCCTCGTTCACTCTGAGTCAACACCGTCATTAAGATCAGACATGGAGCTCTGAAGACTGCAGATGTGGAGACATCATGTACAGCTGCTGACACCAACTGGTTGATCTGTGAACTGTGGAAATTACCCAGTTAACCTCATTTTTAAATGTATGAATGTTGACAAATCAAAAAAACAGAGGACTATCCGGGCTTTATGACTAAAACAGGCCCAAATCATGATTCCTTCGCCTCCATGCTTGGCAGGTGAGTTGAGCTCCACGTACGTCTTTTTCTCTTCAGGTATTTCAGTCCCTTGTACCCTGAACTGACTTCTTTTGAGTTGGTTGTAGATGTTTTAGGACGGCATGGATGTTTGGGAGGTTTTCTTTTGAAGTGTCATTAAACATTTGTCCTATTTTCTGGGTTTGAAATCTGCAAATGACTAATTACACGTCAATATCCTGCAGCTCTGCTGCAGAATACCTGTCTCATATTATAAAATCTGATCTGGATCAGAGGGCAGATCGACAGTAGTGGGGGTGGGGGTGGGGGGGTGTAATACAGGTGCAGGAGTGTGTCAGCGTTAGCAACCAGATGAAAGAAGTCTGTCACTGGAGGCTTTTTGTATTCAGAAGTGCTGAAATGAAACGCTGTGGTGACTAGCAGCACAGAAGTAAACTGCGCTGCTGCTCAGACTGACTTCCTCAACTGTTAATGTGCAGATCTGGTCTTTACTCGCACCACCGCTTATCTTCACGTCCACTCCGGTTTCAGGGTAGCCATCGTTCACGTTCATGTAACCGAGGAACTTCATGTGTGTTTCCGCTGAGAGCTGGTACCATAAGATCCTGGTGTAGTCCTGGATGCTGTGGGAGCAGATGATTTTCACTTCCTCTCCAGGTTTAGAGAACATCTCAGCTGGAGTCTGGTGGACTTGGTCGCTGAGAGAAGAACCTGAGGTGGAGATTCTGTCTTAAACACAGCTGCAGGACAAACAAGTTCAACTTTGTGGGCAAATAAAAGAGCTGATCGTGCAGCAACATATTCTCCAGAACCACATTTACCGCTGAAGGGAAATTCTCTCACCTGAAACCAGAATAATATTAAAGGTTACGCTGAAGAAAAGGATCATCATGCTGCGTTACGGTTGTCGTTTCCTCTTCTGATGAAAAGAAATGAAAAGTCATTTTGTCTCTTCCTCTTCCAAAGAGCTCAACCAATCAACCACCATGATACTCCCACTACCGTGTTTAACAGTCAGTTTCTGTTGAGTGCATTACGTATGTTGTTTTATGGAAATTACATGAGCAGAGTCCAAATTTCTAAATTTAAACTGTTGACCATGAAGGATGGCCCAGTAAACTAGTTTTCATACTCTTGTTCATCTCTTGTTTTTATTTTCTGTGATTGACTGTCGTCTAATGGTAATAATTGTTGTGGTCTCTCGTCTGCTCTGGCGTGTGTGGCTGTTGTAGGCGTGCCTCTCCGTCTCCTTGGCAACCAGGATCTTCACCTGCACCTGGTCTGAGATCAGTGGCTGTATATACACCTGCTTGTCATCGCCGGATTGTTGGTCGACCCAGTGGTAACAGCACTTGGCCGTCCAGGACATCAGTTGGTCCTTCAGGTGACTCATCCTGATCTAATCCTCATCTGTTGGGTCCTCTCAGGGATCCAGATCCTGCTCACCCGCCTGTCTGCCCGCCTTTCACGCCACCAGTGATCGTAATAAACCTCTCCTGCACTCAGCTCTGTGTCCACGCTTGGATCCTGGAATATCACGATGCATACAACAATAATAACTAAACGCTGAAGATAATCGGTACAAATGTTCACGACAGTTTTGATTTTAATGTCAACATTAAGGCTCCATGTTCAAGTAGAGGTGTGAAGTTTTCATTTCTGTGTTATGTGTGTTAACATTAAACCTTTTTAAAAGAACACTGCTTTCTTCTGGGAAAGGCTGTCACACTCAGTTTCATCCTGGCAAACATCATCGCCATGGTTACCGTTAAAGGGCAGGTTGTTCTTTACTTTCTCAACCAGCTGTGTTGTCAGATTTCCTGCTGGTTCCTGGAGGGAAAAAATAAAATATATTCTTTTGTCATAAAATCTCAAATTTCCCAAAATGTGCAACTTTTATCCTAAAATTGACTGAAGTGATAATCACAAAGATCACAAACTGTGATTCAAATTTTTTGTTGTTGTTTTCCTGAATTGTTGCTTGCTTTATAAACTTTAAATCAAATCCCCTTGAACCATTTGATCTTCTTCATGTTCTACATGTAAAATATACTGCCCTTCTTCTAGTCCATAAAAATAGCAAATTAAACCAATAAAGACCCGTTTGTTTGCATGAATTCAGTTTTACACGACATGTTGACACCAAAGATTCCTCCTCATCAGTTTTTCATCAGTGTTTTATGTGAGTATCAGTCTGGTTTCAGAAGGGTTCAAAGCATGATCTCTGCTGCTAAAACGAGGACAAATGATCTTGTTGGACATTCTGTCCATGCAGAAGACCACAAATCAGATGTTCTTCAGATACGAGAGGTGTGCTATAAATTACAGATGTAAAGACATTCTAGCTAAACTGCATCTGTATGCAGATGACACGATCATCTATACAACTGCTCCCTGTGCAGCAGCAGCAGCAGCAGCAGAACTTCTGACTGCATTTTAATCATCACAGAGAACTTTGAAGGGTCTGAAGTTGGTCCTAAATGCCCAGAAAATAGAGCTCATCATTTTATCAAAAGTTTGTTCTTCAAATGTTTTAATTATCCCTTTTTTCTGTAGATAATCATGTCTTTACAAATAAATGCATCATTTTCTAAGAACCCTGCAGGGAGAGGTTTTATTCAGATCAGCTGTTGTTAAAGATAAACTTTTTAATTTGATGTTTTTACACCTTTATCGCTGCTCTTGCATCATAAATACAAATTCATTTGCATTCGTTTGTATTTTTTTTCGTTTTAGGTCAACTGCTGAACTTTCAGCTGTGGTTTAGGTTGTGAGCCAACCCTTGGGACCACCCAGAGGTGCAGCGAGTTGGAGAAACTGTTTGCAATCTAAAGTCTGTGTGTGCTTTCCTGTCAGTAGATTCATCAAAACCAAAGAGCTAATATCTATCTGTGACTGATTATGGTGATCTACTGCACATGCATGCAGCCTCCTACACGTTAAGGAGCCGTGATTAAAGAAAAACATGCTTCATCATGTTTCATGTCAAATGCTGAATCTCTCACTCACCACTGCCATCACTACGATGTGGTTGGCTAGACATCCTTAGCTACTTGTAGACAGCAACACTGGTATATGTTCATCTGTAAAGCCTCGCTGGGTAAACTCCCAAAGTACCTCAGTATTCTTTTTACTGACAACTCCAGTAGTTGCAGTCTGTGCTGAAAGAAAATTAACACAGTCATGCACGTATCATGTCTGAAAAAAGGATAAAATATGGTATAAATAAAAAAACAAAACCACAAAAGATGTGCTTGGGTGCATCAAAGGGTTAACTTCATGAGGTCTGAGGAAGGATTTGCTGCCCTCTTGTGTAGGGAAGTGAAGCAGGAGTGAGATGAAAGCAGAGGATGAGAGGTTTCTGTACTGAGGAGCAGTGATGTGAAACACTGCGGCAGCGAGCTGCTCAGACTGAGCTCCTCCACCATTAAAGTGCTCGTCTGCCTTCCATCTTCAGGGTTTCCAAACATGATGTTCATGAGTCCCAGGAACTCCATCTGATTGTTCTCCTTCTGCTTGTACCAGAGGATCTTGTCACAGTTGTTAATAGAGTGTTGAGAACGGCCGTGTCTCCATGTTTGGAGAGAATCTCAGCAGGCGTCTGCTGGACTCACTGACTGAGAGAAGATCCTGGTGAAAAAGGTTACAAGATCAAAGAATATAAAGTAAGGCTGAGCAAAGTAAGAAAAGACTGAATATCTACAGCGTACCTGAAAGCAGCAGAAGATGTGGAGTTGTACGACTGAATCAAACGTCCTGACAGTCAGTTCCCAGAACAGTTGAAGCTGCTCTGCTGCAGATTTCTGCCTCTGTCTCCTCCTTCCTTCTCTTCTGCTCATGAAAGTCACCTACAACTCCACACCCATGAGTGTAACGACACACTGACATCTACTGAAAGGAACAGACTGGTTGGAGATGATAGAAGGACAACAGCCGAGTAGTGTTGCTGACCATGTCCACCCCTTTATGACAATTGTGGACCATCTTCTGCAGGACAGTGCTCCATCATCATCTCAAACTGGTTTCTTGAACATGACAGTGAGTTCACTGAAGTCCAACGACCTCCACATCACCAGATCTCAGCCCAGTAGAGCAGCTTTGGGATGTGGAGGAACGGGAGATTGTCATCATGGATGTGCAGCAGCTGGTGATGCTGTCATGTTAACGTGGACCAGAACCTCTGAGGAACATTTCCAACCTTGTTGAATCTATGACACCAAGCATGAAGGCAGTTCTGAAGGAAAGAGGAGGTCCAAGCAGGTGGAACTAACAAACTGGCTGCTGAGAGTCAGTTTGTTTATGTTTGAATTCATAAATTGTTGGATTGGCAGTATTTTTCCAGTTTTCTTTTAAATGAAGTCAAATGTTCTTTGATCTAGTGCACTGAGCTTAGATAAACTGAAACTCAAATTACATGGAAATGAACTGGATTATAGATATTACAATTTTGTTTTTTCTTTTAATTTATTGTTTCATTCACCATTAACAACTGAATTTAGTTGGAATGTAACTGGGCTGTAATGGGACAGAATTGGTTTGTATTTAATTAGATAGTTTTAGTATAAAGTTTCTTGGGATTTTTTTAGTGAATTAGTGCCAAACAAACTATTTTAATTGAAATTTAACTGAAGGGAAGTCAGTTTCTTTTAATAGTTAAACGTTAATCAACAACACTTTCGTAGTTCTGTTGATGGGATTTCTGTCATTTTGAATATTTCTTTATTTGAGTTAAATTTCCAGAGAAAGAGGAATAAATCATCCTGCTGATTAGAAAGAGTTCATGGAGGTGCTGAGGACATCAGCTGTGAGCCAGAGATTGAAACAGTGATGTGGAGGTTTCTGCACTGAGGAGCAGTGATGTGAAACACTGTGGTAGCGAGCGGCGCAGAAGTAAACTGCACTGCTGCTCAGACTGAGCTC
>JBAMYA010047236.1:0-10527 GCA_037176975.1 Arrhamphus sclerolepis | reverse complement strand
AGAGTGGACCATCACTCTAAAACCCTGTGTTGCCTTTGCTTGCGTGCTGCAGCTCCCTGTGTATCTAACGTAAACAATGTGACTGACCAAGACTATTTGCTTTTTATGACTAATGTTCCAGGTACCCCCAACGCCCATAGCAGGTGCCTTACTATGTGACTCAACCGAGATCATTCTGTCAGGTTGAAACTGTTTCAGTGTGTGTTTTATGGAACCTTTGAGCTCCTTTATGACCTTTTGGTATGAATAATTGTGTTTTTTGTGGCAGATAAAATGACAAAACAGGAGGCGTGGGATGTGTGAAATGAGACGTCATTCTATCACAAAACCATATTGACACACAAAGAAAAAAAAACCTGAGAGTTTACAAGTGATTTAGAATCCCCAATTAATCTGAGGTGCATGTCTCTGGACTGGAGAACTCAGACAGAGTACTTCAAAACCCAGACAAACAGGGAAATAATATCCAAGCTCCACACAGAAAGAACAGGCAATGTTTTAAGCCAAGATTTTTTTTGTGAGTGTTTGTTTACCATCAAGTACAAAAAGAGTTTTGTAAGTCATTGTGACACGCTGTCTTCCACTGGTTTAGTCTAAGCTAAACACTACAGTTTCAGGTCACTAGTTTGGTTGATGGAAAAATCCAAACACCTGCTTTGTATGGCTGTCAAACAATCTCAGTGGATGTCTTTGAATGCAACTATGTTGTAAGCGAGACATGTAGTATCACTGCCAAGCTACCTGAAACCTGCACACACGGCACTGACTCTGCCTGTCTCAGTTATCTTCAAACAGGGCATTAATGTTTTACTCTTGCGATGAGGGAAGGCACTGATGAAATAAAATTGTGTATACTGTGTTACATTTGCACACATGCAAAGAAAACTGGAAGCATGAGAGGGGATTTATTTATTGATTTTCTTTTCACCCATTATATTAATACCATGTGCCAAATACTAGGTCTGTCTAATGCTCCCTGAAACAGCAATGATCCACTGCAGTATGGACCCTGAACCTCTGGTGTCTAGTACTGGGTTGTAGGTCTGTAGACCCCTTGGATCATCTGATTTACAGGCTGCATTCTTGATGAATACAGGTGAACTTTAAACTTGTCTTGGACCAAATGCAATAGTTTGGTTGTTTCTTTTTTCAGGTTGAGCACCCCTGACCAGTGGGTGCAGCCCTTTGTCACTGCGGTCAACTCACTCTTGTACCCATTTGAGTAGTTTAGGTGGTGTCAGAAATGTTTTTTAGCAAAGGCTTCAGCACCTAGTTTTCCAACTGGCAGACAAGCTCAGATTTGATCTTCTTGGATAAGCTGCCTCCCCAGTACACCATGGTGTAAAACAAGGCACTGACAACCACTGACTGGTAAAACGTCCACAGGAGTTTCCTGCAGATGTTAAAGGACCGCAGCCTCCTCAGAAAGTACAGCCTGCTCGGCTCCTTCCTGTACAGGTGGTCAGTGTTACAGGTGCAGTCCAGCTTGCTGTCCAGCCACAGTCCGAGGTATTTGTAAATTTCCACAGCCTCCATCTCAACTCCCTCAATATGAACTGGTTGTGACCGATGACCAGCTCTTTGGTCTTTGTTGTGTTGAGCTGTAGATTGTTCCTGTGGCACCAAACAGCAAAGTCCTTCACCAGACTCCTATACTCCTCCTCACAGTCATCCCTGATACACCCCACAATGACTGTGTCATCAGCAAACTTCTGAGTGTGACACAGCTCCAAGTTGTAACAGAAGTCCATGATGTACAGGGTGAAGAGGGGCCAGCACCGTGCCTTGGGGTGCTCCAGTACTGTTGAAAACAGTGTCAGACGTGATGTCCTTCAGCTTGACGAACCACGGCCTGTCAGTTAGGTAGCTGGAGATCCAGGTCATCAGGCAGGGTAGGCTGTGGGTGCTGGGGGCGTGTTTGTCTCTCTGTGTCATCAGCACCCATACCCTGATTGGGGTTGGCGAAAGGTCCTATCTGTGTGGAATTTGCATGTTCTCCCCATGTTCCCTTCGGCAGCTAATGCAATCCTCACAAAAACATCCGGGTCGTTACATTGCCTCCCCATTGGCGCCTGAGGGGGATCCGGCTGGAATAATGTGATCCTTCCACGCAGTACAACCAGCTGGGGAAACCCCTACCCTGGGGTGAAAAGAACGGCCTGCTCACTCCTCACATTAAGAAGGAGACTTGAGCTCAGTGCAGGGCCCTCCCACAGTGTGCAGAGGGAGTGCAATACCCAGGACTAGAATTAGGTAGTCAGCACAGAGTGGAAAAAAAAGAAAAGAATCAGTTGAAAAAGATATTCATCTCATTAGCTTCCTCCACTGTCCTCCGATGATGGTATTGTCGCCTGTGATGGTTTTCACACCATCCCAGACCTCCTTCATGTTGTTGGTTAGCAGCTGAATAAGACATTTCTCTCAATCTTCAGTTTTCTTGTTAAATTTCAAGTCTCTTCTTAGATGTGTGTTTAATTTGGTTTTAGCAACAAAACTATTGAACAACTATTTATCCAAAAATATGCTTCTCAAACCTGCACTGCAACAATTCCTGCAGCAATGTTTTGATGTGTAGTAGGTGTCAAAGCAAAATAGAAATGAAAGTCAGGAATTAAACTGACATTATCACTATCAGAAGCAAACTGAAAGCTGAGAGGATGTAACCAGCCGACTTAAACAGTTCAATCAGCTGCTAATGGCCCAAAGGGCTTGAGGGAACACAGGTGCTGTGACCCATTGCAGCGTTTCCTTCCCTGCTGGAGTAAAGTGGCACCAGGAATTTCTCTCATCTACTGAACCTTCCTTCAACACGACTCAGAATCAGTCTGCACATGAAATGCATTACAGTCACTCTCATATAATTTCTCTGAAATGCAAAACACACCAGCATCATTCCCCTCGTGATCTAACCAGTCAGTCTACCTGCAAATGCAGCCCTCTCTTTGTCTCTGACACTTGTAACCAAAAATAACTCGCAGAGCAATGACAAGCATGCTTATTTAAATGGACTGAGAAAAGTCTTTAAGTACCAACTGAAGTGATTGTATTTCTTTATGTACGTGTGTGCGTTTGTGTAATTGTTTAGCTCATACATTCCTTCATGTGCAGTCTGCACACCTGCCATTGCATCAGACTAAAGACATTAACTTTCTTGCACAGTGAGCCATGTGCCTTTGTGCAATTTTAGAGTTCAGTCACATGTGGCAGCATGTGTATTAGTGCTTCGTTTGCTGTTGGAATGTGGCTTTAGCTCTTAGGAAGCAGTGGAGGGTAAAATCACCACAATTTTCACCTTCTTTAGAAGTATTCAATTGCCCTCCTTTAGCAGGTGTTTCATAAACCACAACACCGAACAAATTAAATGTTTGTCCAAATAATGTTGAATCACAGCAGTTGTAAAAAGTCATATTCAGGAACACAGTGCCAGTTCCTCCTGCCACCATTAATATCAGTCATTCATATAATCGGTGGAAGATATTCAACTCTGACAAAATCCTGAGACTTTTACAACTGACCAAAGACTCCGCAAAATCTCTAAATCTGAATCCAAGGCGTTGTTGTGACTGAAAATGCTTCTATGAAGTCTCCCCCAGCGCTGAAGCTTCTAACCATGCATTAACCTTTTGAAGTAACCATCTCAGAGTCACTTAGGATCTCTCTGAGTGAACCCCTTAAAGGTGAGACTGACCTACTTGCATACAAGTTCAAAGCATTGGCACCAGGGATCTCTGCTGCCATGGCAACATAGCAGGAATGCGTGTGTGAGAGAGTGTTTGTATGAACGTGTGCTCTGGTGGTCTCTTTGATGATCAACTCCAAGAGTTTGGCATTAGTGTATGTTTGAGGTTCAAGGAGAGAGGGGAAAAAAGGACCAGAAGAAAGAAAGTGGAGGAAAGGGAGACTGGGAGGGGCAGAGGAGAGGTTGAGGGTCAGCTAAACAAAGGGCTCTTTGGCTGTGGTTCCCGGGGTCAGGGCTTAGAGGGCAGGAAGTACCGGAACAATATCCGACACTTCAGGTTAGGACCTCCAACCCCCAACAATCCTCAGACTCTTTCCCTCACACACATGCACACAGGTCACCCAGTGTGCCTTGACAATGTACGTTGATCAAAGGCAAGCTCTGGCAATTGAGGTGGGGGAGCAGTGCAGCAGAATAGCCCAGGAGGGAGTTATGCGTGTGTCTGTGGATGCTGTGGGTCAGCAGGTCCTGGGTTATTTCCCAAAAGCCTTCCATTCGTCAATGTCTAGCATAGTGGGCCATGGCATTGCTTGCAAACTTCTCTTTTAGTTCTGAAAGCTGAGTTGTTCACACTCTTTTTCGTCAAGAAAAAATGAAGTTTCACTGTATGCTGCTATACATTTTATATTTGTTACTGAGGAGCTTCATTTAGTTACCAGGCAACACTCTCTTCTTTTATTTTTTTCTTTTCTTTTTTTGTCCCTCTCTGTGTTTTAGATGTGTGTACCTTTCAAAAATGCCCGTTTTATTTCACAAAATGACATGGGCCCATTTTAAGCCTTGCAATTAAACAAGAAAGCATATCCTCATCTCAATCCAACAATTGTTGAATTTTGATGCAAAAATGACTGTGCCGCCCACGGACCGTAAATGATGAGGGAAACACAATGATTCATGCCCTGAAACTCAATCAAGTACTCACAGCTTCAGCATGTAGAGAAGTGCAGACATTAATTTGATTATTATTTTTTGACAGGACATTTCTCCAAATTAAAGACTTTTAATGCTAGTTAAGGCAAGGCAAGGCACATTTATTTGTAGAGCACAATTCATACACAAGGCAATTCGAAGTGCTTTACAACTACATAAAATCACAAAAGGCAAATAAAATTATTCCATAAAACATAAAAATAATCATTAATTAATTAAATTAAGAACGAAGAGTGCAGAATAAAAAAAGCATTACTAACTAACTAAAAGACTAAGTAGTTAATGGAAATGTGGCTAATGGAAATGTTAGCCACAATATATTTTGTAACTTTTTTATTATTATTATTATTATTATTATTATTTTGAAAAGTGCTATTCACATCAAACTGAATAATTTTTACTTTGAAACAGTGTTGACAGTTGTGCCAATTTATTTTAATATTGCATGAGGTTTCAGGAACAGTTCAGCAGTACTTTTTCCTCTGTATATTGACCTTTAGGGTTTAAAGGAAAAATGTATTGTATAATACAACAGTTTCATGAATGTGAGCAGTGGACACCAGACTGGCAGCTTCTTTACATCTAATACTTCTTTATTACATCATTTTTTTTCCACATAAAAACACATTTCCTTTAAACACACAACAATCTCCTCAAACTAAGTCAACTGAAAGTTTTAACAGGGGGTAATGGGATTAGTAGCTGCGATGATCATGATTATAGAAGTTACTGGTAGATATACTTTATGACTGAGACAGGGGCAAAAATGAACATTTCTGTCCAGGTGTCATGTTGCTATAACAACATGGTGTTGCTCACTGATTGGAGTGAGAGCTTTGCTGAATACCCGTGACTACTGCAGAGTCACTTGACCCTGGGATGAATGCTGATTGCACCATTTCCTACTGAAGACAAAAGCCAGATGCTTGCAGGTTTATGGCTCCAGTGTGAAAGGAGATACAGAGTCATGCTAAAGGCCACGTTAAAAAGTACCAGAATAAAGAGCAGATGGATTGTTTCTGAAAATGACTAGCTAGTCTTTGTGTTTATTTTGGTTTGCTGATGCCAAAATTATCTTGAATGCTGCTAACACATTATCTATGGCATGAAGTCTGATGATTGGACATAACAGGCATGTTTGGACACCACTGTGCAGTTGCAATTCAAGGTTGCCAGAATACCCTCTTGCTGTATATGTTGATAAATAGTTAGCATATGTGGCATTAAAATGGATAGATAAGGGTACAGGGGCAGTATGAGTTGGCTGCCTGGTGTTACAGCCTTGTACAACAAGATTGGTACACATTAAAATGGGAAACCTGAATAATCAGACACTCAGTGACAAATTTTGAGCCTTTTCAGACCTAAAAAAGGGACAAGGTTGTGTTATCTGTGAATTTTTGAGTAGTCACTGGACACTAATGTGTGCACTCAAGCGTAGAAATTATATCTCCCCTTCAAATTTTTTTGAGCTAAGCTGGGGTTTTTTTATGTTGTTTTTGGAGTACTTGCTGTGTCTGTGACATTTGGAAGTGCTTGGAAGCTCAGATGGCCTGTACATATTTTTATAAGGTCATGTCTGTTTTTGTTGCAATTGTTGCTGTTGGCACGGGATACTTAAACATGAACTAAGGAGTCTGGGCAGACTGGATGTTTACTTTGTTTGTCTAATCATCTCTGATTTGAACAGAAGTGACACTACAGAAAATACCACCTTACATGCTTCGCCGGAAAGAGACAGAGCATCAGGAGATGAGGGCGTATTGAGGAAAAAAAAAAAAAATGTATGAGCGAAGCAAAAGAAGAAGAAAACAAGGAAGGATTTTTCTAGATCTGTGCTGTCAAGGTGAATTTATTGTGATTACATCTGGACTTTGTGAATGTAAAAAGAGAGGAGAAACTGTTTGGATGGAAACACAAGGCCGTCTGAAGCAAAACCGAGGAAAAAACTTCTAGAGAGATTTGTCCTCCTGAGTCACAGAGAAAGCAGTCCTCCCTGCTGCAGGGAGATAACAGACGAAGAGGAGGGGAGGTGGACATGAGCCAACTTGTCGCTCGGGGGAGAAACTGTGGCTACGGAGGGGAGAGGAGGAATTTCAATGACCCAGAAACCAGCCCAGCAGGTCTTGAGGGGTGGAATGTCATAGATGCCTCCCTCGTCCTCTTCCTCTTTCGTCACATTGCTGAAAAGGACAACTACTCTTCACTATCAGTGGTATCATCAATTACCTCCTACATCTACAACCCTTTATCAGGAAGAGTTAAAAGAAATGGGTCCTGCACCACTGTGATGGAGGGCATTATTTTAAAAAACATAAGTGACACCAACAGATGATTGTAATGATTCAGTACAAAATCTGTATTTCTGAAAGTCTTTGAGGAGCAAATATGTGCAGAAAATATAAATTTTTCTACAAATACCCGAGAAAAAAAAAATGCTTTTGAAAAACTTTGGTTGGAGTTTTTCTCTCAAATGCCACATGAAACCTTATCATTCAAAAAGAAGGCTTATGTTAACCTTGTACTATGGCAACAACGTCTCTGGGTTAGGAGACATCTGGGAGGCATCACTTACAAGAAATGTCTATTATGATCTAAGGAATCAGTACTTGGGAAGAAAATGTGTGCTCCAGAACAAAAACAAAAAGAAAAACCCAGACTGTTATCAGAAACAAGCGTAATAGCCAGGCTCCATAAATATGAATACACACACACCGCTTTCATCGAATTTTCCACTCCAAAAGCCATTTTCTTTTCTTATATAAGAGATTCCTTTAGGTTTCTGTTTACCGGTGCCCATGTGTTCCCTTTCCCTTTCCTTGTTCAGCTCATCTGTCAAGCTTAACTTTAACCTGTGTGTAATGTGCCTGGGCTGTCCCACTCTGCCAGAGTAGTGTGACTCTGCTGTTTTCCTTTCTCAGTCAGGCTCTGCATTACGTTCCACTCACCGAAGCCTCAGGAATCTGTCTGTCTCTTAGTCTAATCAGTAAATGACTAACTGTACTGCTGTAATTTTGTTAGAAAAGCTGAGTACAGGGAAGTATTTGCGTGTGGATATGTGTATATGCGTGTTATGAGTATGGGGTGGGGGTGTTATGCAATCTCACTGTGTGCTACTTTCATGGTATTTATAGATTATTTAATGTCATACTACTGCCAAGTATACAAAGAAGGTGAACAGAAAGCAGTATCATTTAATATGTAATTTAACTTTGTTGCTTATATATTTATAGCCCCCCTTTGATTCATTACCAGTCACAGTTTATAGGAACATGATCACCTTGAGATAATATGCTACCTACATGAATGGTTCTTCTAATTTTCTTGATAGTAAAGTATATTCTGTTATTTCATTTCTTCATATCCTTTTTCAATAAAATAAAACATAAGACATAATAAGACATCATAACCAGGCTCCACTGGTTCTTCTGTCAACAATCACATGTATTCTTGAAATCTGCTACAGGTCAGGACCTGGGTATGAGCTCAGTCAAAACGTTCAACAGATGTTGACCAAACATACTATGCTTGTTGCCAAGAACTCACACAACACCTCAAGAGAAACTGTACAGAAAGAAGGAAAAGACTTCACATGTGTGGAGGAAGTGAAAATGTAGCACTGCTTGCATCTTTTTAAATGAAGAAATGGACCTGTTATCATGTTATCACCAACTACGTACACGGTACATGTCATCTGAATATGTTGGTTAGCTATGGGACACATTTAAAAAATGTTTTAACCCTTAAAGAGAAAGTATGTAGCTTCACTAACTAACTAACTAACTAACTAAATAAATGAAATAAATAATAATATAAATATATAGTATAATATAAATAATTATTATAATTCAATAATGATGAGTCCTTGAGTCCTTTATTGTGCAAAATACATTAAAAAAAAGTTTGCATCATACAGCAAAAACCAACAAGTCTAGTCAGAAGTCCCGCCCAAACTGTGCTGACTCTCCTAACTTTGTTGCAACATGACTGAAGCACAAATAATGCTTCATCCCTTCTAAGCATTTGCTCTGGTTTGACTCCTCAGTGATGGTATCGTGGTTCCAGCTTACAGCAAAACAGAGTCTCTGTGAAAAGGGTTGAAACTGGAAACTCACTGCACATCTTTGTGCTTGAAATGTTCACAATTTTCCCCAGAATCGTAATATTGAATTCTCTGAGTGCTCCTAGTGAGCCTCAGGGTCAACTTTCTGACCTATTTTTCTATCAGAGACCACATACTACTTTCTAGACTGCACTGAATCAGTTTTATATGGTCCTCAAAGAATTCTTTCCTCTTATTATGAAGTTATGAAATGAATAAAAATCTAATTTTCCATGAAAATAGCAGTGTATAAAAAAAGGGGGGGGGAGCAATACAAGGAGGTGTATCGTATTTTGTCACTTGTAGTAACAGAGCTTAAGTTTGGAGTCACTGTGTCGTGTGATTCGGAAGCTATTGAAAACAAAATACTGCAGACATTGATCTCAAATGAATGACTGTTGAAGATCCAACCAAAACTGACTTCACGGCAGTATCAACAAATAAACTGCAAGTTTATTTGCATATAGAGCGAGAAGGCCAGAAGTGGTGAATCAGTGTATTTGGGTACACATTTTAATGCCAGGTGTGAATGCAAAAATGCAGGCCACTTGCGATTAGATTTCTCAGGAAACATTTTACTGAAAGGTCTGAACGAGCTCAAAGTTTTACTATTTAAGATGCCTCGTATGTGTCAAGATTTGATCCAATAGCAGAAGACTCAAAGGCAGAAGTGTAAAACACAAGGCCTTTCATCATTTTTTTAAATCTTTTATTTTAAGTGCTGTCAGGACAGGTTATCAACAAAAAAAGTAGGAAGTAGGAAAAAAAACAAGAAGTGATTCCAATGAGACAATGATGTTGCAGATTTGTAACAGGGAGTAAAAGACAGGATGAACGGACAGAGAAAACGGGAAAGACAAGACCATACACAGGCTGAAATCAGAAATCCAACCTCTCTTCTGTCTCTTACTGTCTTTCTGCTGTGCTGATATGCCACTCTTCTTTCTTCATTTAATGCCATCATATTATCATCACCAGTATTCCTCCCTTACAACCAGCTGTTGTTTTAGATTGCACTTATACAAAGACATCAAGTGGAGATAGAAGCACAGGAAAACAACAAGAAAGAGAGTTGGTGAGATTTTCCCTATATCTACTTGGGAGGATGATAGAAAGAATGACACTTCACAGTTTCCTGCCTGGAAAAACAGTTTGGAGGAATGATCAGCCACACACACACACACACATACACGCACACACATACAGATACAGGGAGCAATGTTGACAGGAAAACAGCTTGTTGCCAGGAAGGACTATTCATTTATTGCTTCCCCTCTGTCTCTGTGTCATGGTACCGAGAGAAAAAAAAAAGTATATATATACACACATGCCTGCATCTAGTTCTGCATTACTTCTTGCATGCATGACAACTGCAGAAGTTAGGCAAGAAGTTGAAGAAGAACAATAGGAAATGGAGCCAAATGAGAACATTTGCGTTTATGTGTATATGTTTTATTAAGGGAGCGTGCTGCACATGTTTGCCCGCTAGTGTATTTGTGTGTGTGTCTGTGTTGTAGGACAGCCGACTCACACAGAGTGTGAACTCAATCCCCTGTAGATTCTGCACAGGAAGCATGTGCCCAGCAGTTGCTTTTGTTTTACTGCAGGGTTTGAAACCAAATCAATCACCTCATTTCCTGGCAAGAGGGCAAGGTGGCATGAGAGGAGAGGAGAGGAGTGGAGAGGAGAGGAGAGGAGAGGAGAGGAGAGGAGAGGAGAGGAGAGGAGAGGAGAGGAGAGGAGAGGAGAGGAAAGG
>JBAMYA010047235.1:0-10527 GCA_037176975.1 Arrhamphus sclerolepis | reverse complement strand
GTCACAGTTGTGTTTTCCATGATGCTAATGTTTCTTTATTTAGAATTAAGGACTTCAGATGACAGACTTTAGAGGAGTGCTTCTATAATAGTGCAGCGTGTCGGGGGGCGTGTTGCTGTTGTTCTGATGTTCCCTTAATTGCTTTAACATGCTCAGTCTTAGTTGTCCCTCTGTTCTGTGGTTTCTGCTTTCTCTAGTTATTTTTCCTCCGTTTTCCCATGATAACAAGATAATTCATTTGAGATCTCAAGAAAACTAAGAAAAAAGGTCTCTGCACACTTAGATCCATGCAAACAAGTGCATTTTTCACCAAGCTTTTGGTCTATCGACCTTCATCGGGGCAGTGCAATGCCCTTGAGATCTCAAATTAATTGTCTTGTCATAACGGGGAAATGGAGGAAAAAATAACTCGTTATCATGAGAAAACGGCAGAGTTATGTCGTTATCACGGGAAAATTATATTGTTATCACGGGAAAACGGGGGAAATAGAATGTATGCATGTAAGGCCCTTAAGGGCTTCCGTATTATTTAGCTTGCTTTGTTTATCTTTCAGTTCATCAACCTCCTTCTGTCCACTCGTTTGGTTAATAGTAGTCATTATCATTTGTGTGAAGTTATTATAACACTTCTCTTGTTGCAGCAACAGTTCTTTAAAGTGTGATCACTTTTTATCTAGCAACTCGTGTACCTGAGTTGCTGTCAAGTAATCCTCGTTAGTGTTAGCACTGCTGCTCCATGTTGGCATGGTGATCGGTAACACAATTCACCCCTAAATCTCTAGCGGCAAATTCAAACCAGCTCTGCAAGCTCCCCAAAAGCCGCTGCAGCCACAGCAGCACTCAGGTTCGGCTCACTGGGGAAAACAGATGTGTAGCACTGGTTTTTCAAAAACCAGTGCTACACATCTGTTTTTCCAGCTGGTTAGCCCCAGTCAGTGTCCTTAGCCTTCAATTAATATCTCACAATGTCAATCTTTTGCTAAAACTGTATTCTATAATCCCCAAATGACCCCACATATTCACACTGGACTAATATTATTTGGAGACCTGCAATAATTTTAAAATTACCCCCCAACGTCTGTGTTTTTAAGAGCACATTCGGATAACTGAAGTCTGTGTTTTACTGTAATTTACAGGTATTAATTCCCAGATATGTCATCAGAGCGCGCATAGCGTATCATCCGGTGCTGCAATCATACGAGCAATGGTGTGTGATTGATTATCCATTGTGGATAAATATAGTATTTGAAGTGTGTGATCAGTGATCATGCAGCTATTCTTTGATTAGCAAGGAAACAATAAAATGGTAACTAAACCGAGACACCAACGTCCTTGGTAATGGAACTTAACCGAGACATTGGTGTCCATGGTAATGGTAAACATAACAGTAACCGGCACTTCCTTTGTAGTAAACAACAGTTTTTCTTACAGGTTGCAGCCATGCAAGTCATTGATCACGTTATCTATAGCTGCTGCCATAATTTCACTGGGAAAAAGGCGTTCACACTAGATTAAAATTATGCCCTGACCTGTGTGTAGGCTGAAACAGGGTCGGTAATTTGGGCTGAAATTTTTACTTATCAGAGACATGGTGCATTCCCACATCACAGACATTGTCCGGGTCTGCAGATAATATCAGTCTAGATAATATCAGTCCAGATAATACCAATCCAGATAACACCAGTCCAGTGTCAATAGGGCAGATGTCAAGTCAAATTGATGTTCCATTAAACTAAATAACGAGAAATTAGTAGGATGCTTTAGATTGATTACTTTTAAGGTTCAGCAGTGTTCATCACATGGCATTTTTAAAATAATTTTATTAATTGGATGATGATTCATTTTTTGCAACATATGCTTCCTCTGCAGACACAATGGACATAAGACACTTGAAAAAAAGATCACAGAAAGTAAGTCAGTTTATTTCTCCACAGTTTTTTTATGTAAAGGTTAGCAAAGTTATCTGCTGGTCAGTGTTTACAGATAAATTGTCTGTTTCATTCAAATCCAACAATGACGTCAACATTTTCATGGATTTGTTTTCCAGATAAAGCCAATAATGAGTGTCACCATTGCTTGACATAAAGACATGTTATCTTACAACTAATGTTAAATTATAGAAGAATAAAATAATTAATGAAGGTAAAGGTAAAATGCATCTGAATAAATAACCCCCTCCCCCCAAAAAAAATCCCTAAATCAGAGTGAATCTTCATCATTTCACATGAACATTCAGTGTTGATGTGTCACTCTGTTAAGGGCTCTTTGCAGCAGTTTGTGTATGATTTCTTTCACAGTGTGTTCTTCTCAAGTTCTGTCTATTGTTTTACCCCATCTGTCATCTTTCCGGACTCTCTGACAAGGACAAGAGACTAGAAAATCCAGGATCAGAATTGTTGAGATTGAGGCTCCTCAGGCCCCACCCACAGGATGCCCCAAGGATATTCAACATTGAGAGAGATCCGACCCTTCTCCCCCCGACATCCTCCTCCAGCCCTCCTCTCCATGTAAACTTCCTCCCCTCTCCATCCTCTCCCCTTCTGGAGTTAACCACTCAGATGTGTGAGCTGGTCTATCTGGTAACAAAATAGACAGGTGAGAGTTGTCACCAGCTTGAATCTAGAGGGATCAAGACTAAATCCAGGTCCAGAACTGATTTAGAGAAACTCATTCATGCCTTCATCTCAAGCTGACTTGACTACTGTGATGCTCTTTTATCTCCAATCAGGCAGCTTCAGCTCATCCAGAACGCTGCTGCCAGAATCCTACCAAGAACTAGAAGAATTGAACACATTACTGCTGGTCTGAGATCCTGACACCAGTTACCTACAGAATAGACTTTAAAGTGATACTGTTAGTTTACAAATCACTTCATAATCTGGGATCAGAATCCATCACTGATCTTCCAGTAGAACATAAACCAGTAGATCTCTGAGGTCTTTAGGTAGCAGTCACGCTAGTAGAACCTCCAGTTAGGACCAAACATGATGAAAATGCATTTAGCTACTATGCTGTACATAGATGGAATAAATTTCTGATATAAAATGCTCCCCAACTCTAGACACATTTAAAGTTAAACTGAAAGCTCTACTGTTTTCCTTCAACCCTATCTTTAGTTTTTTACTGTTCTTTGTTTCTTAATCTTTTTTCTGTCAACAATTTAAATTGTTTTTATTTATTTCCATCTGCCTCTGTAAAGCAATTTGAGTTGCTTTTGTGCATGAAGCTTCATTAGAACAAAGATCAGACAGTTTGATTGGCAGGACAGATGATGAGAGGAGCAGAGTTTTTACCTCCATAATAATAACGAGGTCTGAGTAATGGGTAGAGTTTCTCAGTGAAGCAGCAGCCAGTAAAGGAGTAGATAAGTGCTGCAGCATGTACGTCATAAAAGGAGACCAGACCCTCCTCATAATCCACAAACACCCCCACCTTCTCAGGAGCAGATCTGAGAGAGAGACAGACTGGAGGATCTTCAGCAGCTTTATACTGATTTGTACTCCACAGACCAACAGTCCAGAAACCATTCTGAGGACTCAGTGTGATGGATCCCTTCCTGTTGACTGACTCTCTGGCCACTCCTAAACTCCAGTCAGTCTTTCCTTCAACCTGAACCTCAAAGTAAAATCTGCCTGATGAGAAGCTCTGATTTCCTAAAACACAGGAGCATTGAGAGAATATCTGTGGATTATTTGGACTTTTTTTCCTCACATCACCATCATACACTTGTTTTCCATCATCAGACAGGACCAGATTAGGATGTGCTGTATCAGGATCCAGAGTCACATCCACTTCATACTGCTGGACTCTCCTCAGCTCAGCTTCAGCTCGTAGCTTCTTCATCTTTTCTCTGAGTGTCTTCTCCAGATGTTCCACAGCTCTCACCACAGTCCCCTCATATGATTTTGGATGGACTCTGACCTCTGTCCAGTTCTTGGTGGGTGGAGCATCTTTCAGGGATGAGAATCTTTGGAGAAGGTGGAGGTGGTCTTCAGAGCGTGAGAGCTGCTCCAGGTCAGAGCTCCTCTTCTTCAGTTCAGAGATTTCCTGTTCCAGATCTTTGATGAGGTCTTCAGCCTGTTTTTCTGTAGTTTTCTGTTTGTCTTCCATCTCTTTCATGAACTTCTTCAGGCCTGTCTCAACAGACTCCTTCAAAGCAGTGAAGGCCTGAACACCTTCTGCTTTCTCTCTGTCTGCAGCATCTTTACTGATCTTCAGAGACTCTTTAATCTCGTGAATCTTCAGTTGTCTCTTCTGGATTGTCTGCTGAATTTCAGGCTCCGTCTTCCCCAGCTCTGCCTTCTTTCCTTCATATTCTTCTCTCAGAGGAACAAACTCATGAGTCTTGTGGTCGAAAACAGAGCAGAGCATGCAGATACATGTCTGATCGGTCTTACAGAACATCTCCAGAGGTTTATAGTGCTTTGAACACATCCTGTCCTCCAGGTTCTCCACAGGCTCTATCAGCTGATGTCTTTTCAGACGTGAAGCCATTAGATGAGGCTCCAGGTGAGTCTCACAGTAGGAGGCCAAACACACCAGGCAGGACTTCAGGGCCTTCAGTTTGGTTCCAGTGCAGATGTCACAGGGAACTTCTCCTGGTTTGGCAGCTTGTTGCTCTGAGCTGCTGCTGCTGGCTTTCTGCTGCGCTTCATATCTGAATTCACAAACCAGCTCAGATAACAAAGTATTGACCTTCAGTTCAGGTCTGCTGGTGAAAGTCTCCTTGCAGATAGGACACTGGCAGCTATCATTATCATCCCAGTAATGAGTGATGCAGGTTTTGCAGTAGTTGTGTCCACATGGTGTGCTGACTGGATCAGTGAACACATCCAGACAGATGCAGCACAGAAACTGATCTGTAGATCTCAGATTGCTCCCAGCAGACATGTTGGTTCTCTGAGGAGAAAAGTTAGAGTTAAATGTTCAGTAAAAAACATCAAAGCTTCAACTGTGAGGTGAAGAATGAGAGAACAACAATATAGAGCAGAAAATAAAAGAGAAACTAAAAATGTCAGGACCAGCCACTAAAGACTGCAGTTCCACTACTGACCAATAGAAGTGCAGTTCTCATATAAACCACTAGAGGTTTCCGTTGCTCTACAGACCACTAGAGGCTGCACTTTCTTTTGTGATGTGTATTTCTTTCGTCTAATTTTGCTACACTGTTTTTGCTCATGATGCTGTACCAGGCAGAGTGGCATCGAAGATGGAGGAAGGAAAGAATGAGGAAGTGTGCAGCTTTTATCTCCAACCACCTTCATCAAGAAGCTACCTGGGGATAAGCACGAAACCTTATGTGCTCACCTGAGGATGCAAACTCCTTCCTGTATAATGCCCTGAATGACCCATAGAGAGACCAGGAGCCCGAGCCACAGAGGGCCCTCATGACCCCACAACCTCCAACAGTAGGTTTTGCAATGAAGGAGCCCAGCTGGACATAGGTTCAGAAGGTGATGAAGGGAGCCAGAACAGCTTTAGCCCCATTCCCCAGTGGTGTTCTCTACATTGTGTACAAGTGCTGCCCACAACTCCTTCATCACCTTCGGAAGTTCTTGAGGGTGATCTGGCATAGGGGAAAAGTTGCAGAGCAGTGGAGGTGTGCAGAGGGTGTGTGGATCCCCAAGGAAGAGAACCCCAAGAACATCAAGCAGTTTAGACCCATCTCGCTGATAAACATCAAAAGTAAGATTTTCTTCAGTATCTTGTCATGATCACCGACGGAGATCCTTCTAAAGAACAGCTACATCGACACCTCTGTTCAGAAGGGAGGGATCCCTGGACAACCTGGCTGTTTGAAGCACACTGGAGTGGTGACATAACTCATCAGGGAGGCTTGTGAAGGGAAAGGAGACCTTACAGTGCTCTGGCTGGACTTCACAAGCTTATTGACCTTGCCCTTCAAAGACATCATGTTCCCAGCAAATTCACAGACCTTATTCTGGAATATTATAATTTCAGACTAAGAGTCATAGCTGGTTCAGGCACATTGCAATGGCGCCGGCTTCAGAAGTGTATAATAGTGAGTCCCTTGAGAAAATCAGGACTATGCCAGCCCCAATCTTAGCTTTTATGGATGACCTGGCTGGTCCTTGCCATCACCTGGGCATGGATGAGCTTTAAGTTGGAAAAATGGTGGTTTCTAGTGCACAAGTGGGACAAAGTTCCACTTCTCACTATCTGGACCCATCATCCCATCCATCTTAGAGCAGCCAGTTGAAAGCCTCAGGAAATACTTAGAAAAACCAGCAGAGAGCTTGAGGACTGGCTAAGTCAGGTTGACTAAATCAGGTCTGCCAGGGAGGTTCAAGGCTTGGATTTACCAGCTTTCCATTTTGCCCCAGATCCTGGCTGCTTTTGCTGGTGTACACAGTACCCATAACAACAGTCTTCCATGCAGTCTAAGCAGCTGTATGGCACGAGCAACATTCTGCAGTTCCCCATCAGGAGCCTCAATGAAGAGTTTATGGTGTCCAGAACATGGGAAGTGCTGCAGTACAGGCAATCCAGAGATCCAAAGCTGGCATCAGATGGGATCCAGGAGCAAAGAGGCAGGAAGCTTAGGACAGACAAAGCCCTGGAGGTGGCTGAGTCACTGCTCAGGCAGAGGGCACTGGAGAGGTCCACAGCCACAGTACGGAAAGGCTTCAGCTACTTCCCAGCAACCAAGGTTGACAGAGCCAAAGGAAAAAAGCATCAACATCCAGCAGGATGGCAGGAATAGGGCAACAAGGAGCATGGACTAAATGGGAGAACGTCCTGCATTGTGAGATCACCTCGTCTGACATGTGGAAAACAGACTTCCAGCATACCTCCACATTTGGGTCGAAACTGAAACACCATCCTGTCCCCAATGCCAAGGAAGTGGATCCCTGGAACACCTACTCAGCAGCTGCCCAAAAGCTGGGAGACAGGCACTTTCACTGGCGCAATGACCAGATGCTTAGAGCAGTTGCAGATAGTATAACCACTGCCATTAACAGCATACAGCATTCTCAGTTCTTTATGGAAAGTCTTCCGGAAATATAGTTCCGTTCAGGGGTCTTCCACACACCTCAGTGGAAACTGTCCTCCATAACAGTTAAAGAGAATAAAGTTTGGAAATCTCTCACCTGCTTGTAGATGCTGAGAAATTATTTTCCCTCAGAAAGACCACAAGGCCCAGGAGATATATTCCACACAAGAAGCATCAATATAATCCACAAAAGCTAGGGTGACGACCTACCAACATCACCATGGTAGGACCCAGGATAATCAGAGTAGGACCCAGAAAACCATGGTAGGACCCAGGATCACCGCGGTATAGAGTTTAGATCAGGTCCAAAAAATGCATGTTTTGTCCAAACCCGACCCGACCCTAACCATAAACTGTAATTATGAGCCCAACCCAACTTTTTTTTTTAACAAGTACACCTTTAAAACCTATTGCTAAGCCCTGCCTACCTTGGTTACAGTTGCTAGGTCGAACACGCCAACCACCAACTTGCATAGTGATCTCACTGTCTCTCTCTGCATGCCCAGGAGAAACACTGGCCAATTCTTAGAGGAATAAATTGAATATTTCAGACAGGAGCAGACAGAAGGGCTCACAGTACGCATTTGAAGGATATATTCAAGATATCTTGCTCACTCTGCAACAAAATAATGATAAAATTTGAATTAAAAAAGAAGCTAAAGCTTACAAATGACAGAGCAAGAGTGAACCACCGCATCACCTGGTGATCGACACAGAGGTCCACAAGATACAGGAGCAACACTGTTCCTGTAAAGCCGAGTAGGTGTCTATGCACGATTACAATTATTAAGAAGAAAAAGTAGTAGGCATATATAATGTAACATTCAGGGGTAGGTTAGCTAGGATCAATAGCGGATCAGTGAGTAGCTCACATGTCCTTTGTGCAGGCTACTGTTGCTTGATTATAACATTCTTTTCTTGTTTAACTTTCTTTACAGTCACATTATGATTTGTTACTTTACTGTGGGCCAGATTTATCAACATACCAGTTTTCATATTGTAATTTGCATGTGCAATCTAGAATTTTGTGCGAGAGGTGGAACCACGGATTGCACATCATTTTCGAGTGATTGTGTAGAGAAAAATGTAAACTTCTATATTTTCTTTAAAACTTATATTCCTTAGACGTTAGAGTGTGAAAGCCTAGTTTCCTAGATATCGGTGTATGCAATTTATAATCTCCAAATGTCTTGTTTGCCAGAGTGTTCAGGGCATGAGAATGATCGTGATGTGTTAAAATGAAAATACCCTGATCTCCAGTGTAGACTGACAAGTTGGTTAATAATTGTGAGAGTGCAAACATGCTACGTTGAAATGTTGCCACTTATCTGATCAATAATTACAGAAATGTAAACATGTATGCTGGAATGTTATCATTTTAAAGCATTAAACGCCTGCATTTTCTTGGGAATATTAAAAGCTGTAAAACCCAAAACAGTTTTTAAAATAACATGTTGTGAACAGAAAAGACACCATTAGTGCCAACTCAGCAAGAAAAGCGCTGAGAACTGGAAAGTACGGTTTCTCCTGACACCATTAGAAACTGGTCTGAATTAGTAAAAAAGCAAACAAAGGAGCCAAACATTTCCAGCCACCAGATAAGAATTTCCAGCCAAAATAATATATAAAATCTGCTGTATTGATGCCAGTGTTCAGTTCTCTCTGCAAAGACAACTCAGGCTCCTGTGATTCTGCAAAGAAAATAAAGAAGCTCTGTTCGATTCAAGATTGAAGTCTCCTGTCTTAGTCATTTGCCTTAATGTCTATTATTTTCTTGAAACCAGTTTAGACCTTTAAAATCTTAGAAAAGCAAGAAAGAAATACGGAAAGACTTAAACAAAGTGAAAACAAAGGGATCCCGGTTCCCAGCCCAGGTGACATCAACTACTGGCCTAGAGCCTGGTCATCAACCTGGTCCGGTTTTCCCAACATCAATTGCGCTAATGGCACCAAATGCAAACCTGTTGGAGGCCTATTTAAATTAGGGTTTTTCATGTTGTCTCTGGCCTGTACAGCAGTGCTCCACCAGTATGATTCAAACAATGGAACCTGATCTTCAGGATTCCAACGGCATGCTCCTCAATATTCCTTGTGCAGGCCTCGTTGTATCTTATTTCTCCAGCATGTGGTTCTCATATGACCATCCAGGGACCAATGTAGTCTTCAGCTAATGCTGTGATAAATGTCAGGAAAACTTTCCATGTTAACCTCAAAACAACCTCAGAAAACACAGAACGTTACTGCAACGAGTAATGTTCCCAGAACGTTCTGGGAACCAGAAACTGTTAGCTGCTTTATGGAGTCTCATTTAAAGCTCAATGCATTTTCAAACTGAAAATCCAATCATCATCAATCATAATATAGAGCATTTTATTTCTCTTCCTCCTTTAACCTCACTGAGGAGCTGACTAAAGTCTACTTCGAGAATCAACAATTTTTTCAGCTTCAAATGTGACTTCAGATGTGAGTCAGTGAAACGTCAGAGCCAATGGAGCTGTTGAAGCAGTAAATGTGATCAACTCACAAGTGTCTGTTGTGCAGGAAAACCTGATGGACTCGCTGGAATCTTCTTTCAGAGAGAACACGAACTGGTCTGAACTGGTCTTTTTTGATGTGTTACACTTCATCTTTCACTTGTGGACTCAGAGTTGAAGTTCTCCTCCCTCTGCTTTGACTCCACCCCTCAGGGTTTGTTTCCTGGAATCCTGGATTCTAGTTCAACAGCGGAGTTGATGTGATGAATCAGCCGGAAAGAAGCTGCTGCTGCATGTGGCTGTTTAATGATTCATCTTTATACTGCTGTTAATGAGGACCTTTGGACGGCCAAACTCCTGGAGGTCTTCAGAGAGTTTAAACTTCAAGGAAGACAGGAGGGAGAGACCCTGAAGAGACTTCTGATGTCCAGTCAGACCACCAAGACAGGCCAGGAATCTCAGAAAACACAACTAAATATAGGAAACTTGGACCAGAAATAGTAAAGTCAGAACGGAACGCCTGAGGAGGCCAATGTTGTCATGATGAGAGAACCTTGTAGGATAACTGCAAATACTGCCACACTGATTGATCAGATCTTTCCAAATGTCCCAGAGGGAAATATAAAGGGAGGTCTGATTTTAGTGATGTGAGGGACCATTATCCTGTTTTTGTTGTTTCTTATTTATGTGTCAGACATGATGTTGAAACTAACAGAAAGTTGGTCACCAGACATGTCCCAGAAACTGCTGTTGACCATCTTAGGGAAGATCTGATGCTTCATAACTGGAATGGAGTTGATGTTGGTGATGTTGATGAGGCACAGGAGTAAGTGATTTCTATTTTATTGAACTTGTATAACAAACATCATCCCCTTTTAGCTAAAGTACAAAAAAAAATCCATTCAAGAATCATCCATGGAACTAAAGTTCTCAAAAAGCCTGTAAAAAAAAAAGTTACTATATAAAAAGTATTTGACACTGAGGACTTTGGCAGCTAATTACAACTAAATACAAGATATATATACATACATACATATA
>JBAMYA010047234.1:0-10527 GCA_037176975.1 Arrhamphus sclerolepis | reverse complement strand
CTCTGGGTTTCTCAAGCGCCTAGAGATGACTTGTCGTAAATAGGCGCTATATAAATAAATTGAATTGAATTGAATTACTGAGTGCAGATCCTTTTAGAGCATGAGCTTCTTGTGTTTATCTTATTATTCATGTCATAGATGGATGTTATGTCTGCAGCTGTTCAGTTTACTCTTTCAGATTGTAGAACAAAATTATATAAAGTTCCAGTTGTCATAACTCGGATGAAGAAGTCAAGGGTCTTTTCATGTCTTTTTATACATGTATTTTTTTAAACGTCTAGCCTCACTGAATGCTTGTAGCTCTTCCTGCCTGTGGCGTC
Source organism: Arrhamphus sclerolepis (assembly GCA_037176975.1). Classification (NCBI taxonomy): domain Eukaryota; kingdom Metazoa; phylum Chordata; class Actinopteri; order Beloniformes; family Hemiramphidae; genus Arrhamphus; species Arrhamphus sclerolepis. The sequence continues at coordinate 10,207 of JBAMYA010047234.1, read as the reverse complement.
ACGTATGCAGAATGAAGAGCAGACAGTGAAAGAATTACAAAAAAAGGAGAAGAAGAAGAAAGATTTCATGTGTTTTCAGCGGAGAAATGAAACTCATGACGCAGACCTGTTCATGATGATTGTGGAGAGGTGGGGGGAGCGGCGGTTGTGCGCGCTTGCTTGTTTGTCGGCTATATTTCCGCAAAATATGAGAAACGAAACCTAAGCGTGCCAAGCCGCTCCCGCTTTTCGTCACACAGCGCGTCCACATAAATATCCGTGACAGCTGCTGAGACGCAGCAGCTGAGTGTACGTCGCTCAGGTGAGTATCATGATTATTATTATTATTATTATTATTATCATTATTATTATTGTCAGCATGGTAGAGTATGGGACGTTGTGTTTTTTCAGTTTGCGTCTGAATAGAAGTTTCTCTGCTTAAATCCTGCTGAATTGCTGCTGAACTATACGTGTGTCGCTCTTTTTAACGTTCCCCATTGTTCCGACTGGTTCCCATCTATAATGTGATTTCAGTCGGGCTAAGAGCTTCCTACTGGGGAAGTGTCCTGTCTGCTCCTGCCACTGCGCTTGAACCCGTCCATCATCGCCGCCTGCTGGACGCTAGGCGTCACAGCAAACCAGCGTCCCTAATTACCTCCCATTTTAACAATATTTTTTTTTTGTTGAAAATAGAATTTTATATTTTGAAGTGGTTGTTAGTATTAAATAAATACAATCTTAGAAATTCGTTTCTCCTCTATTTTCTCTAGATCCACATTTAGCAGCAATAACTTTGAGAGACTCATAAAAGCATACAGGACACAGATAGTTGTGAAGGTAAATTTTCTTTACAACATTGCTTTAGTTGATTCAACTTTTGGATATCCACTTATACACAGATCTCTTGAGGTTTCCACTACAGCATTACAGTCAGGTCCAGGTCTGGACTTTGACTAGGTCATATAAAAACCTTTGGAGGTTTTATTTATTTATTTAATTTTATTTTTATTTTTTTGTTTATTTAGTCATTCAGATGTAGATCTGCTGCTGTGTCTGGAGTCATTGTCCTGTGACATGGCCCAGATTCAACCCATGTCTTAGCTGTCAGACAGATGGACTCTGGTATGAAGAGGAGTTTGTGGTCCACTCACTGACTGGATGGTGTGTTAGGAGGTGTTTCTGTTGAAATGCTGTTTGGTTTTCTCCAAACATAGTTTTGGACATTAAGACCAAACAGCTCCACTTTAGTCGCATCTATCCAAGCACATTGTTCCAGAAGTCTGCTGGTTTGCAGCTGTTTCTCTCTTGGAAACCCTTCCAAACAAATGTTTCCTAATCATGCAGTCATGGACTTTAATGTTGAACATCCTCAGTTTGTCCTGCTGGCTCTGAGATGTAGCTCCTATGTTTTTTGTTTGTTTGTTTTTTATTTATTTATTTCTCTGATCGTTTCACAGGCTGATTTGGGGTTATATTTGCTGGGGGAAAAAAACAGTTTCAGCCCCGCCTCACTGATGCACCTGGTGTTTTTTTTTTTTTTTTTTTTTATTGGAACCCCTCTCCCTCTACTCAGAGATTGTCAGTCATGAAACTGGTTGCTAGTACAAAAAAAACATTTAGGACCATTAGTGATTAATAGGAAGACTGACAATTGCCGTCCACTTGTAAATAACGCTAAGCTCCAAATATTTTGGCTTTACAACCTTGGTGTGCTGCAACATTTGCTTCTCGACGACCATTGATGTTTTTCCATTTTGGTACTGTGCAAACCATACGGGCCTGAATGCTCCAGACCAGCAAACTGCTAAAGTGACATAAATGTCTGCATCAAGGGCTGATGATCAGAAGCGCCTGGTTTAAGCTTACAATTTTAAAAAAGGAATTCAAAAATCAAAGTACCTCCAAATGATTTAAGATTTCCTAAATACGTAATGACACTCCAAAAAAAGTTGTATGTTGTCATCTGTTTGAAGTTGTTTGCCCAGTACTAAGATCACAAAAAAAAAACATGTGATTAAAGGAGTTTCTTAACAAATATTAACGTCCAGATGAACTGTAGGTGTTAATAAGAAATGAGTGGAGGAAAAGAAAGATACCTGTGACCGTTTCTCTTTCAGATACTCTTCAAAGATTCTCCAAAAACATTCCTGCAGGCCAGGGGATCACTGGAGTCTCTGCATTCAGATGCTGATTTTAGCAATAACACAATGTGATGTCACAAAGCATCACAATGTCTGCAAGTACCTCCAAACTGTCACCTCTTTTATCAACATATGACCTCAAACTTGCCTGTGATCAGTGCTCAGTGAAGGAGAAAGAAATCACTTACTTCCTGAAACCAGCTGTTTCCCACCGGTGTACCCGCACTATCCTGCTCTGCAGGACCAAAGGAGGCAGCAAGTGGAGGCCTGTTTCCAAACGGCCAGCATTTCCAAAGCCAAAAAAGTATGAAGTTTGTCGATACTTTCTGGAGGGCTCTGGCTGCAAAGAACACAGGAACCGCTGCACCTTTGCAAGAAGTGTTGAGGAAGCTGCCGTGTGGATGTTTGCAAAGAACAATGGACTGGACCACCAGCTTCTCTGTAATCTGATGGCTGAGCCTGAGAGAAAACCTGAGCAGCCTAAAGCTGCTGGAAGTCTACAGGAACTACTGCAAAGTTTGGATCTGAAGCTCGTGTGCAGTTTGTGCTCCATTAAGGAGAAGGATATAACATACACCATTCTGTCAGTTGTACACAATTGTGGTAGAAATCTGCTTTTAGCCAAATCCATAGGCTCAGAGCAGTGGAGACCCATCTCCGAGCGACCGACTGGTGGGAATATTGGTCCAAATGTCCTTTACAAAGTCTGTGACTACTTCGTTGAGGGCTCTGGATGTTTGAAACATGTACAGGGTCAAGGATGCACTTATGCCAAAAGCTTTGAAGAGGCCACAGTGTGGAACTATGCCAGAGAGAAAAGGATGAAGACAGCTGAGTTGATCAGACTCGTATCTGAGCCAGAATGTGCTTTGATCACGCCACAAATGGCAGCTGAGAGACTCCTTCAGCACTTCTCTGGTGAGTTCATGGAGTTCTGCAGCGACTGCTTTTACAAACGTCCCCAAACATTGGCGGTCAAGAACTGGACAGACACTTGTTCTGCTGATGCAGCTCACACCTGGAAGCCAGTCTTGGTCCATCACATCTCAGAGTGCAGCACCAAGCATGTCTACAGCCAGGTGAGGCCTCTTCCTCAGAACTGCAGCTTTCAGTACTGCAGCCACGTCAGGCAGGGCAAGCCCTGCTGGCACCCTGCCGGACACTGCCACTCCGCCCAGAGCCAGGTGGAAATGGCCGTGTGGAAGGCAGAGCACAGCGGGCTTCCCGTTAGGGCTCATCTTCTGAGCCAGCCAGAGCAAACAGAGCAGGTCACTGTGTTCTGCAAGGTCTGCCTCCTGGAGCTGCCCTCCCTGGAGAAGTTCTACAAGCACTGTTCCTCACTGGAACACAGCAGGCTGCTGTCGCAGGACACCACTGTCAGCTGGAGCCAACGAAGGCCTCCTCACAACTGCCGAGCTGACTTCCAGCTGTGCACCAGGTAAACAGCCCTGTCCCCTTCTCTGTGCTTACAACCCGACCATGGACTCACGCAGCCCTCTCTTGTGTTATCCTGATGAAGAGTAAGTCAAGTATTCTCGTAACTGTCAGCCAATCGCAAAAAGAGCTAGACTGTTCGGTCTCAATGTGGGGTAGGTGTCTCAGTGGCTGTGGTTCCCACAGATGCCATAGATAGTTGAGCAATAGATGTCACAGGCCCTCAGACACCAACAGATGAGCATGTGCTATGACCGCCATCGTATTAAGAACGTATTAGTGAGGATTGTCAAGCTTTGTGAATGCGTATAGATAGAACTTTATTAATACCCAAAGGGAAATTCAAAATGTAAACAAACGTCTAAGCGAATGTTTCCCTTTTATAGTGGACATAATTTCATATTGTGCCCCAAGAGACTTATTTTTAGATTTTTTTTTTTTTTTTTGTTGGTTTTGCTTTAGCAATATCTATTGATATCCGATGATATTTTTTCCACACAAATATAACATTTTGGGGTAATTACTATCTTTAGTCTCCATTTTAGGCTCAATAGATGTTAGACATTTATTTTACCAGTTAGGTTAAATAACTTATTGAAGTTGAAACATAATCATCCATGCAGTAATAATCCAATGGAAGGCTTTCAGGTGGTGATTTTATTTCTTGGACAGGCAGTGTATTTGTGCTTGGTGTCAATGTAAATCCAGAATTCATATTTTGCAACAACATTAAAGTCACCTGTCAGTGGTTTTCATGTTGCTGTATGTTTGGGCTACACATGTTTTGGCATCATTTAATTAATTTGGAGTACTCTATACTTCAGGTGTATGAAAATTCACCTACATGTTTCAGCACTTAAAAGGAGCTTTTTCTCTCAGGCCAGAAACATGTGAGTATGGCTCCAACTGTCCGAGAGCTCACTCCAAGGCAGAGCTGGAGGAGTGGATGATGCGTGCTGAGGAAGAGATGGAGATCAAACGCAACATGAAAGACCAGGGCCTCATGTCCTACAACGAGCACCTCCTGGAGGAATTCAGAAATAGCAGCAACGAGGTGTACATTGTGAGTATGAGGCTCTGCTCCGCTGTGGTTTCTGACAGCAGCATGAGAGGCTTCTGACCTCTTTTCTCATTGTCCTAAAGCTCTTATTCACTATTTCAAACAGATGTCTGAACAGGTTGATGATGTCCACATCACATCACATTCTGATGAAGATTTCACTGTGGAGTGCAGCAAGACCGAAGAAAATCTGACATGGAGCTTCCATATTGAGACAGAGGTACCACTTCTTTTTTTTTGTCAGCTCTGGAAATAACTGGTGTTAATTTTGACCCTGTCTTTGTCCCTGAACATGGTTAGACGATGATAGCTCAGTCCTCAGTCCAACTGTCAGATGGTTTGTGGTCACATGGTTTATTAAGCAGAACCATTTCACCACTTTTGGACTAACTAAGATTAAGTCAGTTCCTGCCAACACAGAACCTGTCATAACGCTTTGGTGTTTTCTTAGCTTATAGTATTGGGCAATTTTTGTGGTATAAAGTGATGAATGTTTTAAGGAACCTAAGTCGACATCCTCTGTTTCTTGAACACTCTTCATGAGCTTTCAAATCATTTCTAAACTTATTCAATGTGTCTACTGTTCTTACTCTTCTGTCTTCTTATTTATTTCCCTGTTGTCTACTGTCACGTGTCTGCAGTCACAGATGACAAAGATGACCAGCAGATGGTCATTGATACCATTAATCAATAATCCACTGTCAAAATTATTCATTAAATTATTAGTAAGTATATTATCAATTACTGTTGCAGAGTAGGTAGTTATCAGAATCAGATTCAGAATTACTTTATTAATCCTTGAGGGGAAATTCTTTTTGTTACTGAAGCACAATTCCAACTAAGTCAAGACGCTACAAATACCTTGGGCCGCTGCGTAGCCTAGTGGTTAAAGCAGGCGGCCCATGTACAGAGGCTCAGTCCTCGTGCAGCAGTCGCAGGTTCTACTCCAGCCATGTGACCCTTTGCTGCGTGTCTCCCCAATTCTCTCTGCCCCACATTCCTGTCTCTCCAGACTCTCAATAAAAGGCCTCTAGTGCCAAAAAAAAAGGCTACAAATACCAAGTGTGCAAAACAAGGTAATAAAATATCAATTGCTTTTCAGCAAGTTGTGGAGAGGGTGAGAGGGGAGGTCTAGTATAGTTCTTATTTTGGACAGCATCCTCCTGTCAGACACAGCTGTCAGATGGTTCAGTTCCTCTCCCACAACATGACTGGACCTCCTTATTATCATATTGAGTCTGTTGGGGTCCGTCATCCTCAGGCTGCTGCCCCAGCAGACAACAGCAAACATGATGGCGCTGGCCACCACAGACTCATAGAACATCCTCAGCATCTTCATGCAGATGTTGAAGGACCTCAGTTTCCTCAGAAAGTTGAGACGACTTTGGCCCTTTCTGTAGACAGTGTCCACGTTCTTTCTCCAGTCCAGTTTGTTGTCCAAGTACACCCCTAAGTACTTGTACTCCTCCACTACCTCCACACTGACCCCCCCTGATTTTGGTAGGGGTCACTTGGGCCTGGTCCTCGTCAGGACCACCACCAGTTCTTTAGTCTTGGTCACATTGTAACTTGGACTGAGCAGAACCACCTGCAGCTCAAAGTTCTCAACCAGAGTCCTGTACTCACTCTCATCATCAACAGTGATAAATCCAACCACTGCAGAGTTGTCAGAAAACATCTGAAGGTGGCAGGTCTCTGTGCAGTAGTTGAAGTCTGTGGTGTACAGGGTTAATAGGAAGGGAGAGAGGACAGTCCCCTGTGGAGCCCCAGTGTTACAGGTCAGTCTGTCTGACATGCAGCTCTGTAGATGTACGTACTGCGGTCTGCTAGTCAGATAGTCTACCATCCAGGACACTAAAGGGGCATCCACCTGCATCGCTGCCATCTTCTCAGCCAGCAGAGCCGGGCTGATGGTGTCAAACGCACTGGAGAAATCAAAGAACATGACTCTCACAGTGCTTGCTGGTCCAGATGGGTGTAGATGAGCAGGTAGATGATGGCGTCCTCCACTCCAAGGCCGGGCTGGTAGGCGAACTGGAGAGGGTCCAGAAGTGGTTGCACCTTGGGCTGGAGCTGTTTCACGATGAGTCTTTCCAGGGTCTTCATGACGTGTGAAGTCAGTGCCTGTGGCTTCGGGTCGCTGGACACAGTGTCTTCGGAACAGGAACCAGACACGATGTCTTCCACATCACAGGGACTCTCTGAAGACTCATACTGAGGCTGAAGATGTGCAGAAGTACTTAGCTGGGAGGCACATGCTTTCAGTACCTTGGGACTCACACCATCAGGACCTGCAGCTTTGCCTGCTTGGAGTCCTTCCAGCTGTCTTCTCACCTGCTCAGTTCTGAAAGTCATTGTTTGGGTCGCAGGTGGAGGAGGGGCCCAGTTCAGTCTCAAATGAGAGCGATCAGTCGGGGTGTCTTTAGACGAGGTGTGAGGGAGGTCATCTAGATGATCTGTTAGGGGAGGGGAGGGAGGGTGGAGTGGTCGGTCGTTGCCTCACAGCTCCAAGAGAAGAGTCGTTAGCAGTGTGAACTGGGGTTCCTGATTCAAATCCATTGAAGAAATGATTCAGCTTGTTTGCTGCTCTTAGTGGTGGTCCAAGCTTCTCGACCACTGAAGATTCAAGTGCTGCACTGCTAAATAAAGAAGCAAGAAAACTCATCCACAACAATCTGCTCTACAGAAAGATCAGGAGAAATGGAACTGAGATGGAACAGCTGGTTCTGCCCAAAGAGTACGTCCCAGTGGTCCTGAGATCCCTGCATGATAAGTCTGGTCACTTGGGCATAGACAAGCTCATTGAACTTATCAGAGACCAATTCTGCTGCCCGAAGATAGGAGTTGAGTTGGAGCAATACATAAAGAACTGCGGCAGATGCATCACTCGCAAAGCCCTTCCTCAAAAAGCTGATACCTTAAACCAGATCACCAGCCAAGACCCTCTAGACCTCTGCTACATTCACTTTTGCCAGACTCCCAAGGGTTCTCAACATCCTTGCAGTGACAGATCACTTTACACTGTACCCCCAAGCGTTTCCAGCCAAAGACCAGAAAGCGACCACTGTTGCCAAAATCCTGTGTGAGCACTACACAGAAACGTTGGAGTCACAGGCAAACACAATTTGAAATGCAAATGGCGCCCCTCACCATATGTTGTGGTTGAGCAGTTACCCAACTTACCTGTCTACAAAATCAAGCCAGAGAGAGGCATGGGAGCAGAAAAGATAATTCACCGTAACCACCTGTTGCCCATCGGTTACTTGGTGAGACTACCGGTTGACAAACACAAAGACAGACCACAACAAATACCCGTGACCAGAGCACTCCAACAAAAAACAAAACCACCAACACAGACAAATCATACCAATGAAGACACATCCTCAGAATCAGAAAACGAGGAAGCATACCTGACAAGATCTTTTGAGTTTGACTGGGAGAAGTTACGGACACATCCAGACCTGTCCACAAAGCCATTCACACCAGTCAATAACGAAGTGGAACCTGAAGGACAATCTCAAGATCCAGTTGGGATCGAGTCAGTTGTCAACGATCCAAACCTGTCTCCCAACGCTGATCCTGAAGTCGACGTTCAAGAAGGAGGAGCAGATCTGAACCAAAACCAAGACACACTAGCTGAGATGGGGCAAGTTGTAAGAACAAAAAGAGTAACTCGTCCTGTGACCAAGTTGATACAATAAACTCAGCAAGCCTTGTGAGCATCCAGTTGCAGCCCTAAGCCATGGTGTGCTGGTGGGAAGCGGACGATACAGAGACTCCAGGAGAAGCTGCTGTCAAACCATTTGGTGCCATCCCATTGCGTTGTGTGGTTTAATGTAATAGTTTTAGTTTGGTTTATTATGTCGTGGACAATCTGAATGAATTGACTGCATCAATGGCGGTAAAAAGGGCAGCTTTAGCCAACATGGCTATTATCCTGCTGTAGTCCCCGCCAGATGACAATAGGCACCCTAAAAAATAACAGCAGCATGGATGTATTCTGTTTCGTTGAGCCGAAAAGACATTAAAACAGTCCTGGACCAGAGTCCACTGAGTGGGGAAGCTCAGAGAAGAGGACCACGGACTGGTAAGCTTGTGAACTGTTCGACTGTGAGCATGAGGCCGGAGACCCGTTTGTCGGAGCGGGAGTTGTGATCGGAGGCGGCCGAGCCAGGATGGGATGAGTGCCGCGGAGCTGTGGGGACTGACTACCACATCGCATCCAGGATCCAGACCGAGTATTTCAGCAAACTCAATGTTTTGCAATTGAATTTCAATGTTCTCAATGTTTTTGCAAGATCTAACAGACCTGCAATGTTTTTTGTTAACCTTTGGTACCATGAGTACACTTTACGCGCTTTGAGTTCTGACTGTTGTTCATTGTGTGCTGGCCAGTGTAGTGTTTGAGTAAAAGCTTAGGGGAAGGGAATATTTTAATTTTATCTAAAAAGGATTTGTGAATAAACAAATAGAATTCATTAGTTTCTGTTAAAAAAGAAAAAAGAGAAAGGAATTCAACTAAACTTCCTAAAAAGGGAATTACTGCTGTAAATTATTTTCATAAAAGAAAATATAATAAAACATTAAAAAGCTCCCCCCAACCCAAGTACCTGCACAGGTTCCAGTGGACTCACCTGAGCGAGCGGCTGGCCTACGAACAGACGGTTCTGCAGCAGCGACTGCGCACTGAAGTCTCTCAGGCCAAGAGGGAGACCAGCTTCTACCTGAATAACGTGGAAAGGAGCGACCACCTGGACAAACTCAGGAGGAAGAGGCGGAGACAAGGAGAACAGGTAAAAACAGGAAACGCCTGTTTGCCACAGGTGAGAAACCGGTTTTCTGTAATGGTGTACCTGTCATTGTCAGGTGGAGGAGAAGACGTGGAAGTTCACTCAGCGCCAGACGGAGGAGGAGATCCAGATGAAGAAGAGCTCCATTACTGACAAGCACCTGCACAAGGCCCGCCTCATTCAGCAGAAGAGCCACTCAAACACCTTGCTACTGGCAAAGATTTTCAGCTCCAACAAATAAGAGTAAAGGACAGAATTGTTGGACTGTTTCCTTAGAAACCGCATTCATGGCCCCTTTTCTCTGACCAATAAGATTGAAGACAAAGTGGTGATGGGAAATAATGAGCTGTTAACGAGCTCTGCCTCTTGGTCTTGACCAGCTTGTTAATAAAGTTTGTTTAATCTGAATCACCTGGAGTCACTTCATTTTCTGTTCCGTCACTTTTTTTTTTTTTTTACCACTTTACCTTCACCTACCTGTACTGACCAGGTCCTACCTACACCTACCTGCTCCTACCTGTACCAACAATTTAGAAAATCACATTGGCTGATTTTTAAAGAATTTATTTGCAAATCATGGTGGGAAATAAGTATTTGTTCGCCTACATACAAGCAATAATATCTGGCTCTCACAGGCCTGTTACTTCTTAAAGAGGCTCCTCTGTCCTCCACTGGTTACCTGTATTAATGGCACCCGTTTGAACTGGTTACCAGTATAAAAGACATCTGTCCACAACCTCAAACAGTCACACTCCAAACTCCACTATGGCCAAGACCAAAGAGCTGTCAAAGGACACCAGAAA